>BRYF01000013.1:12080000-12095000 GCA_030159135.1 Actinidia polygama
ACAGACAAAAACATAAGCCAACATGGCTAATCATGTAGTATAAACAATAACAAGAATACATTTCATCATAGCTCCCGGATGTTTGGAAAATTCTCATGAAGGCCCCTGTAAACTTGCAGCTTAATGTCCATTATGATGTTCTGTATCTGAGGCACCTTGCCTTCAAAGATTCTGAGATTTCTGGCTTTCCATATACAATAAACAGTGGCTGCGAATCCCAGTTTCTTTGCGACTGCTTGTTCTCCTGTGCCCCTAGCTTCTTTGACAATCCATTTGGCTGCTGCTTTATGGGTTGTTAATGCCCTGGAAAAACCCAGCCATCCTTTAATATCTGCCCATATCTGATTCGCTGTTTCGCAGTGGAAAAAAAGATGGCTTACAGACTCTATTTGACCTCCACACAAAACGCAAGAGGTGTCTTCTATATAATCTATCATTTTCTCTCTTGTAAGGAGTCGGTCTTTTAGACTTAGCCATAGTATGAAAGAGTGTTTTGGCATTATGGAGCGGTGCCAAACCATTTTAGCCCAGCTGACTTTCGGACCCTTTTGCCGGAAGAAATCATAGCAAGCTTTAACGTTGAATTTGCCTGATTCTGCCCATTTATTTAATCTGTTTAAAGCTGGCTGGTTGGATCCTTCCATTGTTACAATCTTGTCTCTGATTATGGCCAGCTGTCGTAATATTTGGGAGTGTTGTTTTGTCGGAACATACTCCCAAAAAGAGGTTCTTTTTATATATATATGGCTCACCCATTTTACCCATAGCGAATCTTTTTTTGCTTGAAGATTCCACATGGATTTGGATAGCAGAGCCAGGTTCCAAGCTTGTAAATCAAAGAAGCCTAATCCTCCTTCTTGTTTGGGCCTGCACAAATCATTCCATGCTACCAACGGCTTTTTGGAACTTGTTATTTTTCCACCCCACAAAAAGTTTCTGCATAGAGATATAACTTTATCTCTTACTCCGGTTGGGATGGGAAGAATTGACAGCCAGAAGCATTCTACCCCTTGGAGGACTGATCTAATTAGCTCACTTCTTCCAGCGTAAGATAGGTTGGCACCTGCCCATGCACTGATATATTCAGAGATTTTGGATATTAAAGGGTTAAATTGCTCAATAGTGAGCCTAGCTGCAGCAACTGGTATGCCCAGGTATCGGAAAGGGAATGTGCCCATATTGAATTCTGTGATGGCTTTGATTTCTTCCATATCTCTTCTGTTGATGCCAGCCATGAATATGTTTGATTTGGTCGTATTGATATTCAGCCCCGAGTTTTCCCCAAATTTCTTTAAACACTCAATACTTAGTTCCACTGACCTAGTATCCCCTCTGGCAAACAGAATGAGATTATCAGCGAATGCAAGGTGGGTGATATTCAGATTTGCACATTTGGGATGATGTTTAAATTCTGGATTTCTCTTTAAACCTTTCATTTTTCTGGATAAAAATTCCAGACATATTGTAAATAGGAAAGGAGACAACGGATCTCCTTGCCTTAGGCCTTGTTGTCCCTTGAAGAAACCATGCAAAGTACCATTTATAGATATGGAGTATGTTACTATGTTGTAGTTGAGACGCATTGCATTATCCACTTTATAAACATGGCTGGAAACCCCATTTCCAAGAGCATGTCCTCTAGGAAGACCCAATTTATTGTGTCGTATGCTTTTCGGAGATCAATTTTCATGATGCATCGGGGAGAAATTCTCTTCCAGCAATATTTCCTCAGAAGCTCTTGGACCAGATATATGTTTTCTGTCATGCTGCGATTTTGCACAAATGCCGACTGTGCTGGGTCAATCAAATCCTCTAATATGGGGGAAATTCTCGAAGTAAGGATCTTGGAGATAATCTTATAGACCACATTGCAACATGCAATTGGTCTGAAATCTTCAACTTTTGAGGCGTTTCCAGACTTGGGAACCAAAACAATTGTGGCATGATTGATTTGCTTGAGGATCCTCCCCGATTTGAAAAACTCTTTGACTGTTGCGCCTACGTCTGCCCCTACGTCTGCCCCTACGATGCTCCAGGATTTTTTAAAGAAACAAGCATTAAAACCATCTGGCCCCGGAGCCTTTTCATCTCCTATATCAAAAAGAGATGTCTTGATTTCATCATCCATGACTGGTCGAATGAGTAGTAAGCTCTGATCTTCCTGCACCAAGGGGCCCTCTGCAAGGATTTCTCTTTCCAACCTCGGGCATTCAATTTTTGTCCCCAGCAGATTCTTATAGTACTCAATAAATAAAGAGCTAACCTGATGGGGGGAGGTGGTGGCAACCCCTTCTGCCGTGGTTAGGGAAATAATCTGGTTCTTGACTTTGTTGCTCTTGATCAGATCATGAAAAAATCTGGTTCCTTTGTCACTGTTTTTCAAATACTTTGCTTTAGCTAACTGAGAACAGAAACTGAGTTCTGCCTCTGCCAGCTTATTTGCTTTCACTCTAAGATCAGGAACTGCACTTTGGAGGCTGATGTCATTTGGATTGTCATGCAACCTTTGCTGGGCTTGATAAAGCTCTGTTTCTGCAGCCTCTGTACGAGCTGAGATATGGGAGAAATTGTGTCTGTTGAGAGCCTTTAATGGGTCTTTAAGAGCCTTGAGCTTCTTGCATAAACTGTACATAGCCGTGCCTTCCACTTGCATACTCCAACTGTTGCTAACCAGGTCCATAAAACTGTCATGTTGCACCCACAAGTTAAAGAACTTAAAGGGGCTGACTCCTCGATCAATTTCTCCAAAAAGCAAAACAACACAAGGTGAATGGTCTGAGTGTTTTCCTGGGAGGCCAAATTTTGTATTAGCCATTAGCCATGGCTCTATCCAGTTTGCACCAAACTGAATTGTTATTCCATGTGTGAAAAACTCCAGTGTATCTCAAATCTGAGATTCCCAAGTCATAACAGCATTCCCTAAAGTCTCTGGTCTCATATGTGGTGACTGGAAGATCATTTGCTTTCTCCTCGCTGCTAAGAACATTATTAAAATCTCCCAAAAGTAGCCAAGGGAGCTCAAGTGAAGCATTAAAGTTGTTCAGATTTTCCCAAAGAGGCCTTCGCCCCCTAATAGTATTGAAAGCGTAAATAAAACTAACAGCAAACTTAATGGAAGTGGACTTACATGATGCCACACAATGTATGGCTTGCGCGTTGCTTTCGATAACATCCAGATCCACTTTGTCTCCTTGCCATATTATCAGAATTCGACCATTGGGGTGGTGCTGAAAATTTTCTGCAACTCTCCATCTTTTGAATTTTCTGTTGATGAATCCTCTTAAACTGTGCTGATCAAGCTTGGTTTCAAGGATTCCCATGACTGCTATCTTGTTTTGCTTCACATGTTTCAGAATCCCATTCTGCTTCAGAGGTCTATTGAGACCTCTGATATTCTAGAAGGAAATGATCATTTACGAGGAGGACTAGGGGAGTCTCCCCCCATATCCGCACAGAATTCCGCTAGGGAGATGGGTTTCCCATTTTTCCCCTGACTTCCTTTTTCCTTTATTTTCCTTTCCTCTCCTTTTGCTAGGGAGAGATTTGGATTGGAATAAGAAGCCTTGTTTGGGGCTTTAACAACTGTGTTAACAGTGGCATGTCTTCTAGCAGTCTGAACTGACCCCTTCTTTATTCCACTTATATTTTTTGCATGAATTCCAAGTGGAGAGAGAATAATTCACAAGCCAACTATGTATCTTTTGTCAACAGTGGTGGATGTATTCAAAGATCAGAATTCGACTTTTTTAAACAAGTATTCATTTTGTTTACTAATTCATTATTTGAAAAAAAAGAAAAAACTTAATATGCCTACACATTGAAAAAATTTACTATTTACTTGGACCATGAAGCCTACCGCGCCATCGAAATGGCCAAAGGTTATAATGAAACATATAATAGCCCTTAACATAGCACAATAACATAAATGGATTCACGTGGCTAATTCCACCTCCTTATAGGAATTAATCATTAACAACATGCAATCGTCGACTCGCAAACATCCGTACAGGGGAGATAGAAATAACAACAGAAAATGCAAAAGAGCTACATCCTCGTCGTTTAATAGAACCTAGCACCGAATAATTGAACATAGCAACAATGTTTTCAAAAATCTCGATCCTCATTCCTCAACAAATTAAATATCTTTTTGGCCTGAGAAACATGTCTTGGTCATTGCTAAAGTCCATAAAGCGGAAAGATCCCAAAGTAACAAACCAGCATGGAGGACAGCAGATGAATACAAATGTCTCTCACTCCAAGTCATTACTCCCCCGCGACGGAGACAACTTGCTTGAGCCTCTCTTTCTTCATCTTCTTCTTGGGCTCCTCAGCGGTAGAGTCTTCTGGGCATGCGAGTAGAGAAAATAGTTCCCAACCAAGAAGATCAAAAGTAGGCCCCCCAACTATCAACCCCCCTCTCACTTTGCTATCCTTGACCGTATTTTCCTGCTTACAGATACACCAAGTCTTAAGCACTTCAACTAATCACCAAGGAAGAAAGTTACGTGAAACTCTGAGAACTAAATGCAGAAATCAGGTGGGTTATACAATCTATTATGCTAAGAGATCTCAATATCCCATTGTAAAACCTCCAACCCAATTGACAAATCTGATGGATAAGTAAGACATTTTAATTTTCAAATCATCGATATAAACTGGCATAACTAGGGTCTGGCACTTCAACCATTTTTTTTGTGTGTCCTTTTAGGCTACTTTTTGATAGATGGATTCCAAACAAAGGGATTTGAGGTCAAATTGTACAAACATAAAAAGTGTTGGATACTATAGGAAGATTTAGAAATTAAAGGGAAGGACAAAAGTAGATAGAGTTAGAAATAGTATTTTAAGAGGAACTTAGTACAACTAGAATCGTTGGATGAAATATTCAAATAAACATATGTACATTGGTTTTGATAAATCTCTCATGTTCAGTATTAAAATTCATATATGTACAATCATATGTAAATTGAGGTATTCTCCATGATTACGTTCTAATAATTTATTTTCGAAGCCATAAATCCAAATGCAATTATTGTTTTTGATGAATTTATTTTATCAACTGTACATTAGTTAATACAGTTAGTTGGTAGTAACCAATTAGAATTAGAAATGGGTATAATTGTTGCTTGAAAACTCGGATCTTTTAGAAGTTCTGTATATTCACATGTATACTAATTAACTACATTTGAGTTTCAAGCCCTATACATTAAAATGAAGTTCTAACTAACAGAAATCAAACACAGAACTTTTGACAACAAAAAGCCACATTAGTGTTCTCGAGGCCAACAAGAGATCATAAGAAATTCTTGTAATTGAATTCCTTATGTACGAGGCTTTACTTGGATAGATGCATATTTCAAATAAAGGGATTTAGCAATAAAAATTCAATGAGATAGCTCATATTTAATATGATAGTTTTCACAAGGACTTTTAATATTGCGTTTGAGAGCTTTACCATTATAGATTTTAAATGACTAAACAATAGGTGTGATTTGAAATCCTCCATGATAAGTATTGTAGTCATACAAGTTTTCTAATAAAATACATCTCTTCTACCCGTAATCCATCTTCCACCCTAATTTCGTAAGGCACCTATTACTACACCTATACTTTTGAGAAATTAAACATTATACGCCTTCATTTCAATTACACATCTATCCAAATGAAGTATTGTATTTTAACAACCATAGGCAAAGCCAAAAAAGTTCAACCGGGTGAGGGGAGAGGCAGTTGACCAATCCACTCACTTCTACAAAGTTGCACTTCCACCCCTAAGTTTTAGGAGAATCTTGATGTTTTCCATACAAGGTTTTTACTTGTCTCTTTCTCTTATTTTCTCTTACTCTCATTAAACCCCTTACGAACAAAGTTCCTATTTTCTTATCTTATTCTATATGAGTAATGTTATGGGTACACCCAAGTTGCACCCCAAATGCACACCTGATGAGGTGGAGCATTTGGATTGGCTGAGTGTGGGGTCCACCCAATCTTTTCAACCAATCCAAATGCTCCATCTCATCAGGTGTGCATTTGGGGTACAACTTGGGTGTACCCATAGCATTTTCCTATTCTATATATATACCAACGTACTCTATCTGCGTATGACGTGAACTACAAACTACACCCTTTGGTCCTTCTAGTAGCATTATAAATGAAGTATCATATGTCATATTAACAAATGTACAAAGTCATCGTCGGATTTGTTCGTAAGAAGTCATATAAAGCTACGGGCTTCGATCAAGAGAGAGAGAGAGCGCAAAGTCAAGGTCATGCAACTACCCTCTCACAACCTAATATCGTACCAATATCCAGTGTCAAAGCGTATTAAAAAATACTAAGGCTATGTTTGGTAATGCTTAAAAGTTAAATTTTTTTTAAACTTATTACAAAAAATACTAATTTTTTTTTGACTTTTTTGCTTTTTTAGCTTTACTTTAGTTAAAACTAAGTAAATAAGCAAAATCATAAAAGCAAAAAAATCAACTCTGATTGATTTTTTTACTTATTTTAAGCAAAAAAACTAATCGAAAAGCTAAAAAAAAATAGTGCCAAACGGAGCCTAAATAAAGAAATTATTTTGTAACTGTGTATATATAATACAAATTTAACATAAAAATATACATTTTTAACAAAAAAATGGACGGTTTGAGTTTACAAATATATTAGTCATTCATTATATAAAACAACTATACGTTGGGATTGACGGAATCAACTTATTCTTAACAAAAATTAGAACAACAATATATTTCAAAGTTATCAGTCTTTAAAAGTCTTAATTGATGTAATTAAAACTTATTTTCAAGTTAAAATTAATACAATAGAAATTTAAAAATGCTTAATTTTATTACTAAACATCTTTTCAATATATAATACAACCAATAACCTAAGTAAGGAAAGTTAATAAAGGAAAATAAAGAGAAGATTATTTAGAGAATAAATTAGGGTCAACATGACCTATTATAAATAACTAAATTAAGGAATCTTCCTAATTAGATTAAGGAATGAATCTTCTAATTCCAATAAATACAATTAAAATTTATTTTCAAGTTAAATATTCAAACTATTTTTTAGGATTTTGCTTGAAACTGAGACCTAATTGCATTTATTTAATTGTTATTTTTTTATTTTTTGACAATAATTAATTTGTTCCGTCAACAAATTTTTTTAACTAAATCAAAACTTTAAATCAAAATTCTAATATTTAATTTATTATAATTAAAATTATAGAAGTTTGTTACTAAACTCAGACCTGGAGTATTTTTTTTAATTTCCCCATGTTTTTGGTTCTTGGCCTCTGTTTTCCTTTCAGCAGTCCTCGTCTCGTATCTGCGATATTCAGGAAAGGAGGCCTCTCTCTCTCTCTCTCTCTCTCTCTCTCTCTTCGTCTTCGTACGCTTTTGATCTCTCTGAAAATTCTGGTCCTCTCTCTCTGCGTTCAAAGACTCCGCACACGTCTCAGCTGCTAAACCTTATCTTCAATCTCGAGCTCTCTTCCCTTCCCTTTCTCTCTCCAATCAACTTAGGGTTCTGCAGATCTACAGTCGCTATGTTTTGGAAACTCGCATATTTCCCTGCTTCTTCACTGGTAAGTGATTCCCTAACTCAAAATGCTGATGTTTTGGTTTGTGCAACGAAATTGAATTATAACCACAGCGGAAATTTTTATTTGTCCCCAAAGAAAATTGCTATCTAATTATTTACCAAAAAAATGCTATCTACTTTTTTTTAATCATTTGTGTACTTTTTGTTTCTCAATATGCAACTGTATGCTAGTGTTTGTCTGAGTTAGTTATCTCGTTACTGAGAATTGCGACAATGTTTTGCACATAACATCTCAAATGCTGTTTCGCCATTACTTTCTGTAGCGCCAAGGTTTAATTTGATGGTAGTTTCTGATGAGTTTTAATTAATGATGTATGGGTTGTAATCATATCCATTTACCCTTTTGGTTGCCGAGAAAAAGAGGACTAGAAACATATAGTTTTTGAATCTCAGTACTCCGATTTTCTTTTATACCCAGGGTAATTATATTACAACCTTCAAGTTGTTTTTGGAGAACCCACTTGACAAGTGAAAGAGTGGCTTAGCAAAGTGGACAAAAGTTCGCAAACTGTAATGTGGCATCAACAGAGTATAGTTTTACTCTTGTCCCCACATTCATGCTGACTTCCAGTAGAGTTTGAAGGATTTTGACAATGAAGTTAATTTGCCATTATATTTCAGCCTTAACTTGATGGATGGCATCATAATTGCGATTCCGTTTCACATGTTGACATTTTCCTAAAATAGTGTTGATAAATAACTTTTCCAGTTGATTATTTTTTTCTCCCTCTAATTGCATCCATCGGCTTGAACCTGTTGAATTTTATGTCTATTACACACACACACACGGTTCATGAATTTAGTTTGGGGGTGGCATCTTCGCTTTTAAGTTGTTTCTTCAACCCCCCGCACCCCCCCACCCCACCCCACCCCACCCCACACCCCCATATATTGTTATCTGTATCAGTACGTGATATTTTCTAACCTCTCTCTTGTGGTGATTGTTCATTCTAACGTGATGTTTTATCCTCACAGTTTCTGTTTGATAGTTGATTATTTTCCAAATCCAGCATTTGGTTGTTGGATACCTCCTTTTTGTTCCCTCCTAAAAATATTAGTCCATGGTTTCTATTCAGATTTAATTGGTATTAGACAAAGAATATTTTATATTGGAAGAGCTTCTGGACGAAGAGAAGATAATCCAAAAATGCAAAGCTTTAAACAGCCATCTAATTAATTTGTAATCTATTTGCTCTGTACAACTTACTGCTTATATTATCCCATCTTCTTGTTGAATACATTGTATTCCATCATACTTTTTGGTTGTGTTTTCCTTTTTCACTAATGTATCTTTGTCAAAAAGTAGAATAGAATAGAATCCTATGATTCTTGGATTCTTCTTGGTAACACAGAACCTCATTCTTCAAGATATAAATGTCTTGACAGTTTGCGAGATAGAACCCAGGTTGAGCAGTAATTTCGTTATATTGTTGAAGAGCCTCTCGAGGATGCTGAAAGCAAACGAACCTTCAAGTATGCTGTTTTGAAGACCTTAGTTGAAGAATATTCTGTTTCGATATAAGATTTTTTTTTTGTTTATATTGTTGCTGTGTTTCATGGTATATTCATTTATTGCTTGTGGGATTTATTTCATTTCATAGGTTCCCTTTTATTGCATGTGAAATCAATGTCATTTTGAAGACCTTAGTTGAGGAAGCGGAGGTACGGGTTCCATATAAACAACCGTGCCTTTCATAATGAGTTCTGGAGTGGACCTGTAAGTTTATTATTCTAACATCCTAATCTTGTCTCACTTGCAGCTAATGAATTTATTTTTCTCCTTCTTGCAACCAAACCGTCTGCACGGTGCATTGCTGGCTGGGTATTTCAGCAAGGTACAATTTGTCTAGATGATAAATTCACTACATGGCATGTTTGTTGGTCAATGTTTGCCCAATTTTTGTATTGGTTAGAGCTAGTAGCTTGATTAACTGTTTGTGTCATTTGAGGTTATTAAATGCCTCATGGTGCGGAAAACGGTCCCACTTATGAATTACGTTCAAGTGAATCAACCTTTCAAAATGTGTTCACATTGTTTTTTTTGTACTATGCTCGCGCTGTATGTGTTGTCTAGCTTTTGATTTCCTCTTCTATTTCAAGTTGTAGGAATTATCTCTTCAGATGTAGAAATTTGCGTTACCTGTCCCAATTAACGGGGGCCATTGTATTTTGGGTCTAGTTTTGGTATCTGCACAGTTTATTTCAAGTTTTGGAATGGATGATCCCATTTTCACCGGCATTATTGATGTAACCTTGATGGTTTTGTTTGAGATTACTTACTTGAAATTTCTATGTATATCGTGTAATTTTGGCATAACCACGTTATAACTAAGTTGATGTACTTTATCCCTTCATTATTCTCTCTACTTTTTTTTTCCATCTTAATCAAGAATTACAATCTTAAGCACCAACTTGCTTGTTTTGAATATGGAATATCTTTCCTTATGTGAAACCAATATGTTGATGCTTGCATTGGGATAATGAATGGGATGCACCCGATCAAGATGTGCTACCAAAACCAATCTGCAAATGTATGCCCCATGTCTTGCTCAATAATAGTGTCCTCATCTCTAGCATAATGTTTTATATGCTTGGGAAGTCGTGATTTTTGAATATCATGAAGTAATTTTCCCATTAAATTTGATAAATCCAAATGAAGGCAATTGGACATGTAACACATAGATTACTTGAAAGTTAAAAATCAATGTGCTTTGAACAAATTTAGGAACGTAATTGCCTCACCTTAGCTATATGTGCTACACTAGTATCATTTTCTATGAGTGTTATTTGTAACACATGAAACTCCAATAAGATAATGCAAAGATCTCACAGATGAAATTTCAATTGTGGTGATCTTAGGTGTTGAATTTTCTATAGATAAGTTAGGCTTGACCTAGATCAAGATGAACTTCCATATGGCATGTTGCACTTATGCTTGGGTTTCTAAAAATTAAGACAACTAAGGATGGAGGGTGGTGAGATGATCGGAGATGAACTTTAGGGAAGATGGTAGTGATTGAGATGGCTCAAGGGCAGAGGTGTAAGACGTGCGAATAGAGGTAGTCCGAGGTTAAAGGGAGGATGACATTGAGAGGCTTTGCTTTGGCCAAATGTGCAATATGAAAATGAAGATGAGGCTTCCTCATATGGGCAGGTCGAACTATGGGGAACAACTCAACCCTAGATAAGTAGCTCAATTCCCTTGGTTTGACAGTCCCGTGGTTTCTCATCTACCTGCCCATTTTAGCCCCTGAGAGTGGCACCATATGGGTAGATAGGATAACCCCAGATCCCATATCATGGAGCTTCAAGATTTAGGTGTGAATACACAGAAGGATTATAAATTCTCTCCTGATAGCCTTTAAAGGGGAGCCACCCTAAGGGAATGAATTAGCAAGCCTTGACGATCCCTGACCTCTAGTTTGCTTCACACTGTCATTTGCTGATCCTGAGCAATGTCTCTGAGACCTGTTCCCAGCTTAAGTTGTTAACTTGTTATGAAACTGCCAAAAAGCTTTTCTGGAGACCAAGTAAACAGGCCGGAGATGAACATTGACAAACCAAGTGGATAATGTGCGTTGTTGTTGTTTGTTTACTTGTTTCCCCCCCGGCTTACAAACCAAAGATGAATCTGGTCTAATGAATAGAGTTGAGGCCTGATTTGTTCACTATTCTAAGCTTGTTGAACTTGTAATTACAAGTATAATCATGTATACAATAGAATAATGATATAGGACATGAGGAAAAGGAACAATTCAGGGTATAGAGAGATCCTAAAAAACTCGAAACTCATCATTGATGGCAGCAACAAAGACAGAGAAAGCAACCCTCTTCAAAAAGTTCAAATGAACACAAAAAAACACGCATTATAATACGCATATAATGTCATAAAAGTTACCTTGCTTCTTGCGGGTACCTATTGGCAACTGATCTAGCACGGCAAGAGCATCCTTGTTGCTGCTCATTCCCATAGAATCCCGAGATGAGTTTTGAATGCCATTGTAGGCCGGTGGAGCTCAGAGGAGGTCTTAAACGTGTCGAGTATCTGATGTTTGACCAGAGGTGAGGAAATTGGCCAAATCAGTCTAAGGGTT
The DNA here is from genome assembly GCA_030159135.1 of Actinidia polygama. Taxonomy (NCBI): domain Eukaryota; kingdom Viridiplantae; phylum Streptophyta; class Magnoliopsida; order Ericales; family Actinidiaceae; genus Actinidia; species Actinidia polygama. The sequence goes on from BRYF01000013.1 coordinate 12,091,697, forward strand.
ATTTTATCGAGATGAATGTGTCTCTGGATGATTAGTGAATGGCATTAGAGCCACCAAACCTATTTTTATTTAACAACATAACTTGATACTGGTGAAGATCATGGAAAGAAGAAAATGACAAATCTAAAATTTTATATGAAGCTCATCTTGGGCATTGTGGGGATTCAATTTTGAAATATTTTGAGTCTTTATTTGTTTTTATTTAGTAATTTTATTTAGTTAGGAGTCCCATTCCTGGTTGGTTTAGAATTTTATTAGTTACCAAGAGTCCTAGTTCTAATAGAATTATGAGTCTTTACGCTATAAATATGGATGTAACCTTGCATTTTTAACATAGATGATTATGACCCCCCCTCCCCCAGTTTCTTCCCTCTTTCTTCTAAGATTTTGGTGTGAAGCAAAATTTTCCTCTCCCCTTTTTTATTTCTTTATCTATTTACTTCAATGGCTTAGATTGGATTCTTGTGCGGCATCAAATTTGGTAGCAGAGCCCAACTTCAATACATCCACTTCCGTTGAAACCTAATATACCCCAATTACAGCATTCAAATCACCCTACGACCCTACGACGCATACCCAGTGGTCGTCTGCACCAATCGAACCTTGATTTGATCGAATTGGACCTTAAGCAGTGTCAATTGGGCCAAATCGGACCTTCAACGGCGAGGCAAAGCTCCAGAAGCCAAAAGCCGCCGCACACGCCCTCATGCATGGTCAGACCTTGATGACGAGTGGGCTTCACGCGCCCATGTGCCAAGTCAGCACTGAGTCATCATCCACGTCAGCTACCCAGTCAGCGCCACGTCAGCAAACAAAAAATTACAGGAATTTTCTCTTTGTTTGTTAAATTACACTTTTAGTCCTTAAAGTTTGAAAACCTTACATTTCAGTCCCTGAATTTTGAAAAAATTACAATTTAGTCCCAATTTTTTTAGATATTATAGTTGGGTCCCTAAAGTTTTAGAAATTGTAGTTTGATTCCCAAAGTTTCTGAAATTACAGATCAGTCCCTAAATTTTCAGATATTGCAGTTTGGTCCCTGAGTTTTTTGAGTTCCAATGCAAGAACGCTGGTCACAAGCCTTGGAAGCACACTTTTGCAAAAGGAAGTGGATGCAAAAGTTAGCTTCCAAACCCAAAATAGACATTTTCACTCGCATCCAAGCTGAAATCTCCCGACTTCAAAGTCTCACCACAGTGACCACACATAAAGCATCCAACAAAAAGTACCAAACTTCTGATGCTGCCAACATTTCTCGCATCTCTGTCAAGGATTTAAGAGTAAGGAGGATTTTCTCTCAGCGTTGTTCGAAAGAAGGTATGCTGGCTTGCAAATCGTATGAGCAGTTGTGACAAAAGGCAACAACTCTGAAGATCCACAAGTGTTTCCTACATTATGTTGCCCGAAAATCCTACTTGACAACAAGGTCATTTGCAATCACATTGCAGACAAGCCTTTAAGGGCAATGACTGCTCACAATGAATATGAAGATTCAGAAGTGTCTTCTACATTATGTTGATCGAAAATCTTACTTGACAACGCGGTCATTTGCAATCACATTGCAAACAGGCTTAAAGGCAATGACTGCTTGCAATGAATACAAATTCAGAAAGAAAATCAAGGCTACAACCACCATCCAGGCCCATTTTTGTTTTCACAAAGCATATTCTTATTACATGCGTCTTCAAAAGGCTGTTATTGTTTCTCAATGCGGTTGGAGACGAAGAGTTGCTTGGAGAGAGCTCAGGAAGTTCAAAATGGATGCAAGAGAAACAGGGGCAATTCAAGAAGCAAAGGATAAGTTAGACAAGTGTGTGGAAGAAGCGATTGAGGATTGGTTTGGAAGAGAAAAGCCAAGAAAGTCAATGAAAAGAAAGATATTGTAGTAGAACTTTTTGATCTTTTCTAGAAAGAGGATGTCCACATTGAGTTTATTATTCCGAATAAATTCAACGGAGTCAATGAAGCAACGTAAGGATTGAATTTTTTTAATTTCTCGCATTTAAAGAGGTCCCTTTGGATGTCTGCGTATTCAAGATTCTGGAGTTTTTATACTTCTACGTTATAAACTCGAGGTTGAGTGTTTTTTTAAAATGCAGGGGAGAATGATGAAGCTCATGGAAAGAAGAAAATGGTAAATCTGGATTTTTATATGGAGTTCATCGTGGGTATCGTGGGGTCTAATTTTGGAATATTTTGAGTCTTTATTTATTTTTTATTCAGTAACTTTATTTAGTTAGGAGTCATATTCCTAATTGGTATAGAATTTTATTAGTTATCAAGTATCCAAGTCTTAGTACTAAAAGAATTGGGATGCAACCTTCCGTTTTTAACAAAGATGATTATGAATAAAAAAAAATTCATAGTTTCTTCCCTCTTTCTTATGAGATTTTGGTGTGAAGCCAAACTTTCCCCTCTCCCTTCTTTATTTCTTTATCTATTTACTGCAATTGCTTAGATTGGATTCTTGTTGGCATCAGATACCATGTGGGATTTATGGTAACAAAGGTTCTACAACTCGTCCAATGAAGAGGTGGAAATTTTATTTCAGATCCAAATGTAAGCTTCATCTTAAAATGTTGGCACATATCCCATGACCCTATCCTTGTTATATCTAGTGGACACAGGTACAATAAAGAAAATAAAAGAGTTTAACGTATCTGTCATGGATAGAGGTGAGAGTGTCAATGGTTTCAATAGTAGCTAGTTGTCAGATTTTGTAAATATATATATATATATCTGAAAGTCTTGGACGGCACCCTTACAAGGGTCTAAACTCAAGATATTGAATAAAAGGTTGGAGAATAGGGAAAGCGTTAGTTTTTTAGTTTTTGTAATGTGAAAAAGTAGCGGCTTTATTGGGAGCATGATTGGTATTGTAAATGAATACCAACTTGGTTAATATACACTGTTGTTGGGTGAGTACATTATACAAGTATTTACAAGTGCTGTCCTCTCATCTGTCCTTTATATTAAGATTAGGACAGTAAGACTAAAAGGCTTCACCAACATATATAATCTCGTGTTAATATACTCAGATGAGTATATAAGGATGTTTTGTTGATATCCTCTCCTTAGTTTTTTAGACTAAGACAGTAAGACTTCAAATTAGAAATCCTGGATTCCTTTATATGGGGCTGTTCCACTCTCTACATTTAGCATATCCTAAAATTGTTAAAACATCCCAAGTCCTAAACAAATAAACTTAAATAAGAATGACTTGCAACATTGTGGTTGAGACTTGAGAGATAGAATGACTCTAAACCCTGCATTTTGCAGTTTCATTAGGCCAAATTGCTTCTTG
>BRYF01000013.1:12107500-12117500 GCA_030159135.1 Actinidia polygama
GAGAGAGATTGATTTTTTTTTATTTATGTTGGTGAAGCTAAGCATGTATACTTTTGTATGGTCTGTTGAATGAAGGACGGACTTGACTAAAAATAGAAGTCTCATTTGTGCTTTTCAGGAAAACAGCAAGAGGAATGATTGGCAAACTACTGTTTTACAGGAGCTCAATACTGTGGAGAAGGTCAATGTCTATCGATGGGCTTGCGGGTATGCTTCTTGCCTATATGGAGCTTTAATACATTGTGTGATTAATGTTGTCCAACCAGGATCTGATCAAGGATCACTGGAAAAAGATAAAAATGCATAATATTTTTTATTTGAATAAACTTTTTTTAGAAACAAACACAAAATAATCCTGAACTAAATTAAGAAGGCAAAAATATTCTGAAAATATAAAGCACCATCTAAATATAAACTTTATACAACGCAATATTAAAGGCTTCACATTTCATGGGAAAAAAGAGGTGGAGAAGAACAAAGCAATTTATACTCTGCAATAGTATTATATTACATAAAAGGAATGACTGAAAGGCAAAAAATAGTAAATAGATGTTAGATCTCAAAATAGATTGAGAACTCGAAAAGAGGAATATATAAAAGAACCAGGGAGTATTATATAATCATAAAGCATATCTATAGTATATAGTTCATTCTGTAGTACCAATAAATAGACCAAGAGAAGTTGGGGAAAAAAAGAAAAAGAAAAAGAAAAAGAGTTCGATTCAGACATCTTAAGGTTGTCTTTGGATCATGGATTTGGAGAGCCCTCTACAAATCTATGATCCTAACACAGGCTAAAGGCAAAGAAAAGAAGGGGTTATGCTAAAAGTATACAAGGAAAAAGGCAAAACAAAAGAAACAAAATAGAAAAAAGCTGTGTTAGGATGCTGGAAAGAAAAACAGCAGGGAAAGGTCAGTCAGATCCAATAGAGATGGATGACAACAACGGCTGGGCTATATGTCACTGCTTAGGTAGTAGCAACAGATATCGAGAACGGCAGAGGCAACTCAACACTGCAGAAGTTGCTTGACATGCAAGCTAAAATAGAAGGAGAAAAATTTGCAGAAGCAAAAAAAACTTAGGTATCAGATATTTATTTGGCATATTGGATATTAGATACGTATCGTGCCCACATCCGTATCTGATACGCATCTGATACTCGTACGGGGTCTTTTTGGAGTATCCGTCTTTATTGGCCATCGGTGACGCGCCAAAAGTTTTGGCGGGCTTCATTTGGAAGCATCAAAGGTAGTTAGAAGACTGAAGTTGATGATCAGCATGATCCTAGGATGCTGGAAAGAAATACAGCCAGGGAAAGGTCAGTCAGATCTGATACAGATGGATGACAGCAGAGGCTCATGTCGCTGTTTAGTCAATAGCGACAGATATCATGGAGTGTGGAGGCAACTCAACATGGCAGGAGTTGCTGGAAAAGCAACTAAAACCGAAGGAGAAAGATTTGCAGAAGCGAAAAAAATTAGGTCGTGAGACCCTCTGAATTAAGTTTAACTAAACATAAGTTTATATCTAAGCCTAAATATATGTAACAATATACCTGCAAATAGTTACTCCCTCCATCCCAATTTGTTTGTCTCTTTCTTGGGAGTCCAACTTGTTAAGGAAACACAATGATTGCACTAGAAAAGTTTAAAGTTCCACAATTACCCTTCTTCATTTTTTTATTGTTTTTTTGGATTTTTACTTTAATTTAAAAGGAAAAGGGCAAAAAGAGATTTTTACAAGATTTGACTCATTGACTTTCCAAAGTGGACATGTATTTTGGGACAACCAAAACATGGAAAAGGGCAAAAGGGGAATTTTACAAGATTTGACTAATTGACTTTCCAAAGTGGACATCTATTTTGGGACAACCAAAACATAGCAAAGTGAACAAGAAAATGGGGACAGATGGAGTATAAGAAAGAATTAATGGACAACTAATTTCTGCAAATTTTGACTAGGCATACAAGGGACAGCTAAGGGGGCTGCCTAATAATTTCCCACACAACGAATTTATATCAGGATTGGGATTCCACGATCCAAATATGATCCGGCTATCAGGATTGAAAGATTCTACCTGCAAGAGATTTTGTACAGGATCAAAATCTTTTTTGTCCAAATAGATTGTAACATAGGAATCGGGACTTCAACAATCATGAGTGTGATTAGGGTGTCAATACATGGCTAAAGATGATTTTTTTTGCTCTGAAAAAATGCATATCCAAAATACGAGTTTGTTCTACAATGATCGAAAAATAGAAAAAGAGGGGGGGGGGGGGGGGGGACATGGCAAGGTTACCAGTAAAATTCCGATATACTGCATATGACTACCAAACCAAACCTTTGTCCCAATACTGCATATAACTATTTGAATTAATCTCGATCAAATAGGGATACCACCAAAAAGATGAGCCTTTTATGTGTTCCACCCCAAGCATTTTGGGCTGTTTTATTTCTTTGTAATATGCACAGGCGCCCAACTACACATTGCAAGATAGGACAAGGGATATTGATGAGGATGATCTTCATGAGAGAGATAATGATGTAGCAGCTTTAGCAAATAATCTAAGTCAAGCATTTATATACACCATATATGATAATAAGGGTGATGAAGAGGTATGAATGTATTGACCTTATAAGTTCTCTTAGAATGCCCGTCCGTGCCTGTTTCTACGACACTCTTTTGATGCTATAAAATTTTCCTTACTATTTGTTGCAGGGCAATGGGGCTATTGATCAAGATGAGGTAATGGCTTTAATTTCTCTGTTTGTTTCCACCCTATTTAAATCAATGCTTTCATTTCCCTCTGATTTGATGAGAAATAAACTGAAGAGTGGTTTACATAATTGCCACTGATGCACTGGATGCCACATGCTTTACTTGGAATTCTTTCACCTGTCCTTCAATAAATTGAACTGAGATGTCTTCTTCTGATTTACCAAAAAATGCAGGATGTCTACTTTGATGATGAATCTACTGAAGTAGTGTTATCATCCCTCAGGCTAGGTGGTGACCAGGGGAGCTGAGTTTTATAGCCCCTTTTTTTTGTGTGTGCGCGCTTGCACCTACGAATGGAGCCTCAATAGCTGATAAGTTGTCAGATATTTATTTAGTTGTTTGCGTGTGAATGTATCCTAGCCAGTAGTTTTTTCTCCATCAGGCTATTTTATTGTCTTGGAGCCCAAGATTTAGTGGGGATGTTGTCATTGTTTCTCCTGAGCAGTACTTGCACACCCTCTCTCATGTCTTCCAGCACTCGTACAGATTGAATGCCAACTTTAAACGCCCTTTCATGTTGCTTTCAGGTCCCAAATATCTTGGAGACGTTTGGCTAGGAAGGACAAAATGCATCAGAATAAAATATAAATTCCATAAACTGAAAGATGAGTCAAAATATTTGTTCATGTCCAGGGGCATAACAGTTAATGACTTGTTTTAGATGAGCGTTTTTTTTTAAAAAACTTTTTTACCACGTTTTCATTCTTCCAGACCTAATAATTTTGTCTCCTATTTTGCCGCAGTTTGTTCACAAATTCCAACTGGTTTGCTTTCCAAGATGACAGAATTGCCGATGCTCCTGTGAGAACATCCCTCGCTGAGATGATGGATGAGATCAATTTGAATAGAACATCAAGTAATGGTAACAGCAATAGTGATGATGAAGTGGTGGTTGATGGAGATGAGGAATTGGCCGAAAGCAAAACTTCTGCTAATGGCACATTGAGTTCCAGCGCAAACATCTCAAACGGATTTGCTGGAAACAATTTGACAAGTGGTGGAGACCGGGTCCCGGACAACAGTGGCAGAGCCAGGAAAAATATTCAAGGGGCAACCATTAAGAGTAACAATCTGGGGGGGGGGGGGCATTTATAATTTTCGAGGGGGGCAAATTGGAAAAAAAATCTGAAACTATAGGTAAAAAAAAATATTCAAACTTGAGGGGGGAGGGGCAGCACAAGCTGGATCCGCCCCTGCCGGACAATGAGGTGGCCAGTGCTTCTGGTGATACGAGTTTCTTCAGCTTTGAGACAACAGCCAAGGACTTGTTTGGAGACAGGTCTTTACCTGAATGGGTGGGATGGGGGGAGCCATCTCAAGTCGGTGGGTCCAGTTTAAATCCGTTTGAAGATTCTGCTGACTCTAGCATTGATCTTGCCTATCCAGATTCCTCAAATGGAGAAATTATATCAAACAGCACCTCAGTTGCCTCCGACTTGAGTGATAGACCGGTGGGACCGGATTTGAGCCAGAAAGGTCCAGCAGTGCCATCTTTGTTTGAAGATGACGTTGAATTTGTTGGAGTGGAATTAAAGGGAACCGAAAAGGCAATTGGAACATGCCCTGAAAGAGGGGAAGCAGAACCTTTAAAGAGGAACATTATCCCAAAGATGCCACAGGAGAATGGTGATGAGAGAGGATCAGGAATTAAAGAGTTCAACGACACGAACTATTGGAGGGTTGATCAAGAGGTAGCAGTTCTCGAGTAATGACGGGTTGATCGCGTTGGGAACATTTAACCCTAGGGTTGTGTTTGGATCATGGATTTTTGGAGGGAATAATCAATGGAAAGGAAAATGTTATGTAAAACCTAGCTTCTTTACTGCCTTATCTTCTTATGTTTTTCTCTATGTTCTCTTTTTTCTTTTATAAATCCCTCCGCAAATCATTTATTCAAACACAACCTAAATGTTGGATTGGACAGCCAGGGATCCAATTTTTCAGTCAGCAAGGGCTTATGCAGCAGACAGATGTACAGTATTTTTCTTGTTTCCAGTTGGGAATTGGATGTTAGGGTTAGGTTATGATTATTGGTTCCTATTAACACTTACTGTACTTTATTATTCGAGGTTTTATTTAGCAATCTGCCCTCTACTTTACTTGTACTTTATTTATTTACTTGCTCATACTGATTCATGGGTTTCCCATTCCCTTTATAGTATCTGTATTCATTATTGCAAAATTTTCTACAGTGTAACTATGTTTAACTATTTTCACTCACCTGGTGTGGGTGAGCATTATCAAACTCTTAATTGGTTGAAATAAATTGGTCCACTTGTTAGACATCTTTTTTGCATTGCGTGCTACATAAAGATGCCTTAGTCAATGGTGTATTGATGAAAATTGTTATTTTTGCATTACGAGAGAGAGAAGTAACAAGGAGACACATTTGGCACAGTTTTAGAATGAATTATGGTGGGACGTTAGAGAGGAGTTTCCATGGTTTTGCTATAGTTTGGCTTTGACAGCTCTTATATTATGCAACAGGAGATGTTATTCCTCGAGGGTATGATATATTTCAGCAATGCTATCTATCAGAAAAATTGAATTAAAAAATACCAAGATTTATTCTGGGTATGATTCACGCGATATCACAATCGAATCTTTTAATGAAAATTATATGAATGCTTTAGAGATTGGTCCTCAAGAACCAATTAAACGACCAAAAAAAATAAAAATCAAGAATAATGCCGAACAATAAATTTTGGAACTTCAGTGATTAATTTCTAAAAATTTAATGGCTGATTTACAATTTTTGAAATCTTAGTTACTAATCTACAATTTTTAGAACTTTAATAATTGATATGAAATTTATGAAACTTTAGTTATTGATCTAAAATTCTTAAACTTTACCGACTAATCAATAATTTTGGAAAAAATTACTTACTGATCTGTAATATATAAAACTTTACCGACTGATCTGCATTCCGACTTCTAACAAGTGCATTAGAAATCATTTTTAAAAACTTTAGCAACTGTTCAATAATTTTAAAAACTTTGTTGACTGATCTTCAATTTTAAAAATTTTAATGACTATTCTGCAATTTCTAAAACTTTATTAACTGATCTAAAATTCTGAAACTTTAGTTACTAGTCTACAACTTTTAAAACTTTATTAACTGATCCAAAATTTTTAAAATATTAATTATTGATATACAATTTTTAAAACTTTAATCATTGATCTATATTCTAAAAATTTAGTTACTGATGTGCAATTTTTGAAGTTTTAATGGCTGATGTGCAATTTTTAAAACTTTATTGACTGATCTTCAATTTCTAAAATTATAGTTACTAGTCTGCAATTTTTTAAATTTTAGTGATTCTACAATTTTCTAAAGTTTTAGTTACTGATCCGAAATTTATAAAATGTTAGTGACTTTTCTAAAATTCTGAAACTATAGTTATTAATTTGTAAAATTTGAAATTTTGTTGACTGATTTTTAATTTGTCTGTTCTGTAATTTTTAAAATTTTAGTGGTTGATCTGTAATTTTTAAAACTTTAGTTACTGATCTAAATTTTTAAAATCTTAGTGACTGGTCTTCAATTTCTAAAACTTTATTAATTGATCTAATATTCTAAAACCTTAATTGCTAGTCTACAATTTTTGAAACTTTATTGACTGATCTAAAATTTTTAAAATATTAGTTATTGATCTAAAATTTATAAAATTTAATGACTAATATGCAATGTTTAAAACTTTAGTGGCTGATTTGTAATTTTTAAAACTTTATTGATTGATCTGCATTTTTTTTAAATTTTAGTTACTAATCCAAAATTTTAAAATTTTATTGACTGATCTTTATTTTATGACTTGTAATTTTTAATTTCAGTGACTGATTTATAATTTTTAAAGCTTTAGTTACTGATCTTAAATTTCTAAAAAATTAATACTTAATTTGCAATTTTTAAAATTTTATTGTCTGGTCTGCAATTTTAAAAATTTAGTTTCTAGTCTACAATTTCTAAAACTATAGTTATTGATCTGAAGTTTCTCAAATTTTAATGACTAATTTTAAATTTTGAAACTTTAGTTACTAGTCTGCAAATTTTAAAACTTTAGTGATTGATCCTTAATTTCTAAAATTTTTGTTACTGATCTACAATTTCTAAAATAATAATAACTAATCTGCAATTTGTAAAAAAAAATTTAACTGATCTTAATTATTATTGTTCTATAATATTTAAAATTTTAGTAACTAATCTGAAATTTCTAAAACTCTAGTTATTAACCTGCAAATTTTAAAACTTTATTGATTGATATCTCAAGTTTTACTTTTAAACGTATCCAACCAAGAAGGATAACTACTTGACGTGAGGGAGCCTATGATATGTCACTGTCTAATCGTACTTCAAATAAAGTGAACACTTTTTAGAGTCGTGTTAAGATGAGAGAGCGCCCGTAGTACTCGTCTACGTGGCTCAATGACATCCACCCATTTGGAGGTGGATGGGACTTAAAAAAAATTGTTCCATCCACCCCCAAATGAATGGATGCCATTGAGCCACGTAAACGCGCCCGTGATATTACCACGGGCACGCTCTCACCTGAACACGACTCCACTTTTTATCTACCCATGGAAGGAACCTATTACTTTTTTATTAATTAATGAAATTCTCATTATTGCCACAAAAGAAAAAGCTTGACAACCACAACACAAGTTTGATACTCCTTTTCTATTAATAAAATTACAAAAACATTATCAAAACTCAAAATTAACTGGAGGAGAACAAACGTTCAATGATCTGAAAATTTTCAACCTAGAGTTGGTGCTGCGTATAAGAAAATTAAAACAAAGACGATTACTGATTAGCGTACATAAGAAGAAAAAAAAAATACTTCAATAGGCTTAAAAAAACTGATTATTGAGAAGTGGCAGAGGATGATTTTAGCTTCTGATTTCGAATTATTTGATTTTAGCTTCCAAGAAGCTGTGACAAACATGGCCAATGAAAATTTAAGATTTCGACAAAATTAGATGAAGAATCCTGCTGTACTTCCTCGAGCGAAGACACAAGAAAAATTAAAAGAAACTTTCAATGTAGTTTTGGATGATTCAAGAATAGGAGCCAACCAAAAATATAACAGATGATAAGTACAACGCATCGAATCCATATAATCCTAGAAGGCCATGTAACTTGTGTGCATCGTGCAGTGTGAGAGAGAGTGACAGATGATTGGCAGCACATATTATGAAGTAAAATACCACAGAGAAATGTTGCAAGTGCAATAAACCAATTTTGAACTGCAAACTACGTCAGAGAAAATTAAAGTCTTGGACGTGTATGAAGTATGAACTAACCATGCAGGGGAAGAAAATTGCTAATCTATTTCGGTTATCACTTCCAACCATATGATGAACGCAGCAGATGAGTTCGCTGAAGAAACTTCAAAATCACACGATTAAAAACATACAGATCAACTTATATTACCCAAAAGTCTCTAAATCAAAATAAAGATGCATCAAATATTAAAATTTTAAACTTAAGATCATGCATGTGCTTTTGATCTCCAGGCCATGTAGTTCAGGGCTACCAAGACCCTTCGGCACCTGGCTCTTCCGTGATTTTTGCAACCTGCAATTTCCAGATGACAATTGTGTTAGGTACAACGTTTTAAAGTACAAATTTTGAATTTTAGATCTTACTCCAGACTCCAGAGAGTTATTAAGAAAGTCTTGCTTATACAAAGTATGAAAAACTTCTTCAATATTTCTTGAAGATCTAACAATAGCTGGAAAAGAAACCGTGTATATAAGCTCGAAAACAGTTATTGGATCAGACTTCTATCGGAACTACAAGAAAAAAGAACTATTTAAATGTTTTTTCTACCATCAATTTCCTCATATTGTCGTTCATGTTTGTTGTAGCCTATAGGGAAGGAGGGGGGTTGGGGGGTGGGGTGCAGGTGCTTATGTTTTTTTTTAAATAATTTTATTTGGAAGTTTGTGCCAGAGTTGGTGCTGCTTATAAGAAAATTAAAATAATGATGATTACTGATTACTGTACATAAGAAGAAAAAAATGACTTCAATAGGCTTAAAAAAGCTTATTATTGAGAAGTGGCAGAGGATGATTTTAGCTTCTGATTTCTAATTATTAGATTTTAGCTTCCAAGAAGCTGTGACAAACATGGAGAATTTAAGATTTCGACAAAATTAGATGAAAAATCCTGCTGAACTTCCCCAAGCGATGACACAGCGTCTTGTAAAGGGACACTTCCAGAAGTTAAGCGAGTCAAGACTGCAATCTGATTACCTCTTGAAGTGGACATCTCGACTCTTTTTAAGATTAACTCATTAGAATACTTGACAGCATCTCAAGGGCCAAGTATATAATTGAAAAAACAATGAGAACAAAGACACCATGGAACACAAGAAACCATCCACACACAGATATATTAAACATTATACGCCTACATTTGAATTCCATATCTATCCGAATGAAGCCTTGTACTCTAACAACCATGGACAAATCTGAAGGGGGGGGGGGGGGGGGAGGCAATCTACTCGCTGCTACAAAATTGTACTTTCCCTACAAAGTTTTTACTTCGTCTTTTTCTCTTATTTTATCTTACTCTCATTAAATCCCTTACAGAAAAGGAACAAGCTCCCTATTTTCTTGTCTTATTCTATTTGTAGCAACGTACTCTCTGTGTATAGCATGAACTACAAACTAAAACCTCTAGTCCTTCTAGTAGCATTATAGGGTTTGTGTTAAGGGAGGGTTAGGTTTAGGGATTTAGGGTTTAGTTGAGAAAAAAAAAATCTATTTAAAATAGAAACAAAATCCAACATTTTGAAAGTAGTGCAGATAAAATAAATACATGCATTTGATGATAAATTTGTTCTGCACAAGGATTTACATATAAAAAATATTTGATATTTATCTCAATTATCAAGGGTAATAAAACAGAAACTACATAAATAAAAGAAGATAATTAAGTTAAAAGGAACATTCCAGTTATGAAACCAGAAAAACCATTATATGCGAACAATTTCTTAGGCAAAAAAAATGCAGATGTTGTATTTTCATTCAAATGTTCAATGATCTGAAGATTTTCAACCTAGGAAGAAACTTTCAGTCTATAAGGACACGAAAAAGAAGAAATTTAAACAGTCATAAGCTATGCAACAGATACATGACTTACTATTCCAAAATCATTAAAAAAAAATTGGCTCACGCGATTTAAAGAATACAAACAAGTTCATCAAAGTTATCA
>BRYF01000013.1:12125000-12127500 GCA_030159135.1 Actinidia polygama
TTATTTGTGTTGTTTTCTAGGCATTAGTAATTCTTGTTTTATTGAATGAGCTGATTGCTACCTATTTTGACCTTTTTATTTATTTATTTTGTTCTGGCGATTATTCAATTGATTGTTGTTTTTGATTGGTCTTAGAAATTGATTATTATTATTATCATTATTTTATTTTTATTAATTAATATTATTATTATTGTAAAACTTGATATTCTCATATGTCAATCATCCATTTTTGTGCTTTTTTGTGTCGTGTTTTTAATCATCTCTTTTCGCCAGTGACAGTTGAATCACTTTCTGAAAATATATCTCTGCTAATCATTTTGTTGAAGATGTCTACAAAAATCTCCTCCAGTATGTATATAACCTTTCAATCTGTAAGTATACTTTATTGTTGTCACGTTTGGTGTATTTTAGCGGCGGCGTAGGCGCGGGGGTGGACCAGCACCTTACCAGGCTGCTCGGCCTCCGGTGAGACCACCGGTGTCTTCACACTATCCGTCTTTACCAGAGGTGTCATCTATCAGTCACGTCGCCCTCCGTACAATGGCAAATGTCGCCTCAATCGTCCGTACAAACTCATCTGCGTCGTCGTCAAAGCCTTTCCGGACACTGGCGAGACCCGGGTTCGATCGATCTGCGTCGATGCAGTCCGAACTAACCATTTTCTTGTCTAAGTCGCGGACAAGGATCTGCACAATTACTACGTGAGAACCCTGGGATACTGAACTCTGGTAATCAACTTTTAGTCATAAATTAAAAATAACTTATTGTAGAATCTGGTTATTCAAATCTATTTTTATTGACAGTAAGTTTTTTAATCCCCTAATTTATTAACGCGCATATTACAGAATTAGTAAATCGTAAATGGAGTAGTTGAATTTGTGCAACCCCATGAGATACTTTCCAGTGATGGCTATTGATTATCGAAAGATGAGAATGCATTGCATGGTAGATTCTTGGGGGGTTTGAACAGACTAGCTAGCTTGAACACTTGGGGTTGAACCATTGAAGTATTCCCATCTGCACTTCTGCGCATGTGCGCGCGAGATATAAATACCAACAAACACGTGCGTATGCATATTCACATATGTACTTGCATTCCTATGCACATTTCATTGACAACTATCAAGTATGTTATGCTTTTAACTTTTTTTTTTTGCGGTGGTCATTATGTATTAGTTTATTATGTATTAGTAGGGTGTTGATTATTGAAATCATGACTTGATAACTCTTGTTACAGGTATCCGTACGTGACTGGTACATCAGTAATTGGCATAAAGGATGGTATTCTCATGAATGCTGATATGGGAGGCAGGGACGGAACTACGTGGAGACAGTGGGGGCCATGGCCCCCCCTCAGATTTAAAAAAAAAAAATTTATATGTAATTTTAAAAATTTAAAATCAAAATTTCAGATTTCGGCCTCCCCTAAATCTAAATAAAATCAATATTTGATAGCACAAATGTGTTCTTATAGACGATAGGAGTCTAAAATATCGAAAACAGATTATATAAGACACCACAAGCGCCCTCACGTGCCACCTGAATGTCGGCGCGTGAGATCTACTCACCACGCGCTCCACGCGCCGACAGAGGTAGACGACGAGTGGGACCACGCGCGCCACGCGCACATCATCGATGACGTCAGCTAATATTCTTTGTAAATTACACTTTTTAGCCCTGAAGTTTTATATTTATAAAAATAAAGTCCTTTTACTTTAATAAATTACATATTAATAACTACGGACCCAATTTAGTAATTTTTTGGCCCCCCCGGGACGGAATCCTGGCTCCGTCCCTAATGGGAGGTAACTCCTAACTTGTCTACACTTTTGAATTTGGATGTCAAATGTGTCTGTTTTGCATGATTAATGCTTCCATATAAAGGGTCCTACTGGTCTACCCTGCGTTACAAGAGTGTGGAGCGAATGAAGCCTGCCGGGAAACACACTCTCCTTGGTGCAAGCGGAGAAATTAGTGATTTCCAAGAGATTTTACGCTACCTTGATGAGCTTATGTAAGCATCGGATCCTTTAGAAAGACATAGCGAGTAGCGAATTTGCGTACTTTCTTTCTATTCATTATTTGATTTGCGTTTTTGCGGGAAGTGGTGCTTTCTTTTTTGGTTGTATGTTCTGCCGACTTTTTTCCGTGAGTCATTTGGACAACTTGTATGACAATATGTGGGATGATGGGAACTCACTATGCCCTAAAGGATCCACAACTATTTGGCACGGGTGATGTACAATCGTCACAAGTTCAATCCCCTGAAGTGAGCTCATAATCTACAATCAAAACTGTAGATGAACTAACGAGGTTAAACTTTAATACAGTTTAAAAGGGAAGGATCAACAAACCCAACTGCAAGTATCAAAACATTATTGTGCAAATACCTTATTGTGCAAGTTTTAGTGCTAAGACGGAACAAATGTGGGACTTGTCGCTGGACGATATTCTGGAAAGAGACAGCTGGACCTGTATTGAACCCACATGCATTGCAAAG
>BRYF01000013.1:12142500-12152500 GCA_030159135.1 Actinidia polygama
TTCTGTGCTGAGACGTTGGCTTTCGCCGGCGTCAAATGTGTTGCCATGGCTTGGCGAGAGAAGGTCTAGTTCGGTGAATTGTCGTTTGCCATTTTTGTGGTTTAGGTGAAGCATTATTGGGGAGGGAGGGGGAGAGAGAGAGAGAGAGAGAGTGTGAGAGAGAGAGAGAGAGGTGGACCGTGTAGGGAAGGAATAGGGACTGATGAAAGTGTGAAACAGTATGACTGGCTTGTTGGCCACGCAATAAAGCTTTTACGGGATAAGTACGCTGAAACACCCCACCCCACCCCTCCACCCCACGGGTTTCCACAAAAGACACAAAGCCTCTTGAGGTTTAGAAAAAGACACTGACCCCCCTGAGGTTTAATTTTTGGTACAGTCAGCCCTTCCGTTGACTAGTCACTGACAAACCCCATATAATTACTATATTGCCCCTGCTCTCTCTCTCTCTCTCTCTTTTTAGTTTTTTTTAGTTTTGTAATTTTTTTTAGTTTTCTTTCTTTCTTTTTTTAGTTTTGCTTAATAATTTATTTTATCTTTTTATCCAATTTAATTTTTTTATTATATGTTTGTAATCTTGTTTTAGTTGTAGATTATGGGAGTCATTATTTATAAACATTTATAAAACTAATAAATAAATTATTTTCTTTTAAGTTTTGTTCAATTTTTTGGGATAAGTACACTGATCCTCCTGAAATTTCCACAAAAGACACAAAGCCCCCTGAGCTCTTGAAAAACTTTTAAGTTTTAGTTATTTTCTTCTTCTTTTCTTTGTTGTTTTTCTTTTCTTATTAGTTTTGTTTATTATTATTTTTATTAATCTTTTTCCTTTTTTTTAAATTAAGTAAAAAAATTTATATTTTCAGTCATATGTAGTCAAGATTAGCTAAAAAAAATAAACTTTTGATCAAAACGTTAAAATTTAAAAACTAAATAATCTTTAAAATTTTGCTTTAGGTTGATTTTTTGTAAAATAAATATTTTCTTATTTTTTATATATATCTAATGAAAAGAATTGAAAAGAATATGGTGATTTATGTACTTCACTTTTTATTAAATGCACTTTATTTTTGGATTTCTCTTATTAAAAAACTATAAAAAATTACACAAAACTTAAAAGAAAATAAATTTTTTATTAGTTTTATAAATTTTTATAAATAATGAATCCCACAAATAAATTTTTATAAACATTTAATAAAAATTTTATTTATCAAAAAAAAAATTAAATTGATAAAAAATAAAATAAATTAAAAATATATTAAAAAAACTAATAAAAAAAGAAAAAACTGGAAAAAAACAAAAACAAATATATATATATATATATATATATAGATAGATAGATAGATAGATAGATAGATAGATAGATAGAGAGAGAGAGAGAGAGAGAGAGAGGTGAGGGCAAAATAGTAAATATGTTGAGTGAATAAACACTGACACGCTGACAGGGGTGGTTAGTGTCTTTTTTAAAACCTCAAGGGGCTTTGTGTCTTTTGTGGAAATCTTTGGGGAGTACACATATTTCTGATAAGTACACGCTGACAGTGTACTTATCCCAAGCTATAATTCTTTATAATTTTTTTATAGAATAATTACCTTAAAATGATGATGGATATGCTTATGTAACCTGCTAGTGTCACATGTTCAGAGGAAAAATGTTAAAACTCCTTTCTCATCATCAATATTGTCCTCTTTATTTGAACATTAATTTGTGTTAGATCGAAAGAAACAATGAAGATATATCATGATTAATCTGTGATGGCACCCTCAAATTCACAAACAAGTGTATTGGGCTTTAAAATAGCGGATGGCACATGGTGTTCCAATTATGTAAGCTATGTAGTCTACTGTCTTTCATTTGATCTTCCAACAGTTGACCTATTCCATATGAGCAGATTTAGGGTCATAATTAGGTGACCCACAACCGGATGACTATCGCTAAGATTCGTCGTTTTCAACCAGGGTCTGTGTCTAGATAGGATCCCTCATGCCCTTTCGTATTGTAAGCAAACCATTAGCAATACAAGTTGATCACTATTGTAACAATTTGGCATAGGCTCTGATCGAATGCGTAGATTTATAGATTTTAATTATAGGGATTTCAAATCTCTATGCATTTTACATCTTTCAATTGGATATTTTTTTAAACATATTTCAATTACATAGATTTCTATTAACACTTATTTTAAAAAGGGAGAGACGAGAGAGAAAGGGAGAGAGTAGAGATAATGGACGGGAGTGAAGTGTTTTGAGTGGAGATGAGATAGGAAGTGAAGATATTTGTCAAATAACACATATTTTATAGTTATTTAAAAAAAATCATTTTACTTTTGAAATTCCAGAGCTGATTTCCTTTTATTTAAAATTCTTTATCTGTTAACCATCCAAACGTACTGAACGAATTTGAAACAAGAAATTTACGGATTTAAAACCCCCAAGTTTTAAATCCACATACAAACAAAACCTTAATTAATTGGGTATTATTCTTATTATTGGACCCCATTTATTTTTATGTAGTGACGATTTATGCTTTCACGCTAGGATTTGCAATTACCGATAAATTTGTTATACATTTTTACAAGTGAAATATAATCCCATGGTGCCTGGCTATTGGCTCTAAATGACCCTAACTCCATAAAATGAGCCCACGTAGCATTTTGGGCTCAGGTGGTACTACAACAGCTAAACTGAGACAGGAGAAGAGCTTAGATTTGTTCCATTAATAAATTAATTTGGCATTGTGTTGTGACTCAAAGTTAACGTTAAGCTTTTTAACATTTTTCTTTTTACGCGTTTAAGCTTTGATGTAAGATTTAAAAATATAGTAGTTATTTCCATCATAATGAATATGCCTAATTCTATTTCAAAAATATTTAGAAGGGAATGAATAAAAGTTCTATAAAGAGATGCAAAGGGAGGAGAAGACGGTACACTACACGCAAAAGAAAAAATAACTCTTTTTTAAGGCGTTCTTTGTTTTCGTATATGCCTTTTTTGGTCCTGGCCTCTACTGATTGTACACAAGATGATATAGAAGCGGCCCAGCACATTAAAGACTGAATTTCAATTGGGTTCAAACAGAACAGATCTACATAGAGAATGAGGCCTGGCCCAAACTCGTGTTGTTTCGGAAAAAAAATATTATCATGTCATCGTTGTCGCGTGGTTTCCCAATTCAATTACAAACTTTATTATTGGATAACTAATAAGAAATGGAGAATACTGTTATTTGGTTTGAGGGATTCGGTGAGAACTAATAAGAAATGGAGAGAAACTACATTCTCTCTTATGTATTGGATAACAGTATTCTCTCTTATGTATTACATCAAGCATGCAAACGTAATTAGCCACGCATCTACGGTTTGGATTTAAATTGACCCACGCAAGCTAAAGTGACAGGCATATAAAATGATCAACGCAAGCCTATTGCCGTACATACCAAATTGAACTACATAATAATCGTTGAAAGTCACCTTTTTCATGCTTGCCAACTTCTGTTCGAAATAATCTATGCAAGTAAAAGTGGTCACATAGAAGCCAATTTAAACACACATAAAGTGAGGTTCAAAGTAATCCTGCAAATCCAACTTGTTCACACTTTATGCATTAGGTGTTAACAATGATTCACCAAAGCCAACTTAGTGCAGATGCTAATATCATGCTGAAAATGAGCTGTGCAAATGAAGTTGGTTAAAGTGATCCCTACAAAAGTTTGGACTCAAAATGACCCACTCTGGCCAACTTTGCAACGCATTCCAAGTTGTGGTTCAAAATGACCAACCTAACGAACATGGGCGCGTATGCCAAGTTTGGATTTAAATTGAAGCATGCAAGCTAACTTTGCCAGCCAAGTGAAGTTTCGATTTAATACCCACGCAAGTATACGTTGTCACGGATGTTAAGTTAGGATTTAAATTGAGATAACGTTGTAACGCAAACGACGTTCGCGTTAATTTGGATCCACTCAAGCTAACGTGGTCAAACACAATCAAAGTTGAGTTCAAATACATCAACACAAGCCATCTTTCATCACACATACAAACTTGATCACGCATACCAAGATTGGATTCAAAATAAACGAGGCATAGTCATGTTTGGAATTAAATCGACCCATGCAAGCTAACTTAGTTATACACACACCCGGTTGGGTTCCAATAGATCCAAACATGCCAACTTTGTCACGGATTAAAAATTGAAGATCATAATAATCAATCGAAGGCACGTTGCCTGCCAAGCTCTTTTTAAATGATTCACGTAAGCTAATGTACCTTCGGAAAAAGAAAGATGGGTTCAAATAGATACACTCAAGCCAACTTACTTGCCCATACAACGTTGTATTTAAATTGACGGGGGCAAGCCTTACTTTTTCAGATTGATAATGATCCATCCAATCCAAGCATGCCAATATTGAAGTAGAAAATGCTCACGCAAACAAACTTGGTCACACAATTACTGCTCGGATTGAGACGTTGCCACACATACCAAGCTGTGGTTCAAAATAACCCACGCAAAAGAACATGGTCACGCATGCCAAGTTAGGATTGAATTTCACCCACACATACGACGTTCCCATTGAATATGTTCCACGCAAACTAACGTGGTCAAACACAAAGAAAGTCGGGTTTAAATAGATCAACACAAGCAACCGTTATCACACATACAAACTTGAACATGCAAACCGGGATTGCATTCAAAATGAACCACGTATACAAACTTTGTATTGCACAAACCCACATGGGTTCATTGAGGTTCGGATTGAAAATGATCCACGCAAGCTAACTTTGTCATGCGCACGACGTTCGGATTGAAAATCATCCACGCAAGCTAACTTCGATAGCACAAACCCAGATGTGTTCAAATAGATCTACACAAGCCAACTTTTTACTCATGACTAATTGGCGTTCATAATGATCAATCCAAGGCACCTTTCTCGACAATGCCATGTTCTGTTCGAAATGATTCAGGGAAGATAATGTGGGCACATGGTTACCTGCGAAACCAAGTTTGTTTGCGTGAGTCTCTTTATCAGGTAATGTTTGATTTAAATTGACTCACACAAGCTAATTTTGGCACTCATACGATGTTAGGGTTGAAAATGATATTTCAGCTAATTTTGGCACTCATACGATGTTAGGGTTGAAAATGATATTTCAGCTAATTTTGTCACGCGCAAGAGGCTCGGATTCAAAATGATCCATGCAAGCTAACGTGGTCCAACACAAACCAGATCAACACAATTGAAGTACTGTTTGAAATGTAACGTGCAAGCTACAATGGTCCCAGACAGACAAAGTTGGGTACAAATACGTCCATACAAGCCAACTGTCTTATTGTTTCAGAGTTGGGGTTCGAAGTAATCCTGTAAAGCGAACTCTGTCCCGCATTCCAAGTTGGAGTTCAAAATGAGACACCGAAGGCAACTTGGTCACGCATTAAAACTAATGCGCCCATGGTACCTTGGCCAATCAACGGTCATTATTGGCAAGCCAATAGCGTTACCCGTGCCATGTTTATATTCAACATGACCCACAATAGTTATCTTAATCACACTTACTGAGTTATGATCAAATTGATGCACCCAATATATAATCATGCATACCAAGATTGGATTTAAATTGACCCAAACAATCTAACTTTGACACGTACACGAGGATCGGATTGAAAATGATCCACGCAAGTTAACATGGTCACACACAAGTGCGGTTGGATTTAAAATGATCCATCCAATTCAGGATTACCAAGATTGGATTCAAAATCACCCACACATACGAACTTGGCCACCCATGTCATGTTTGGATTTAAATTGACCCATGCAAGCAAACGTTGTAATGAAGATGATGTTCGGACTGAAAATGACCCGCACAAACTAATTTGGTCACACAAAAACCAAACTGGGTTCAAATAGATCCACTTTAGCCAACTTCATCACACTGGTTGGGTTCATATAGTTCCACACAATTCAACAGGCTTACCCATACAAACTATTATTCAAAATGACCCACGAAAGCCTGCTTTTTCACATATACAAATTAGTTTTTTCAAATGATCCATCCAATCCAACTTGATCACGCATAGCAAGATTGGAATCAAAATGTTCCACGAAAGTGAAACTGGTAATGTTTGGATTTAAATTGGCCCCCACAAGCTTAAGTGACCCACACAAACTTTGACACGTACATGAGGTTCAGGTTGAAAATTATCCACCAAATCTAACAGGGTCTATCACAAACAAGGTTGGGTTCAAACACATCTACTCAAACCAAACAGTGTCACAATTAACAATCGAAGGACCTTGGTTGTCCATGCCTAGTTCTATTCAAAATGATCCACACAAGCTAACGAGGTGACACTCGAACAAAGGTGGTTAAAAATAGATCCACAATAGCCAACTATCTTATTCAAAGTTGGGCTTTGATGATTGCCTGCAAAGCCACGCGAATGAACTTGATCATGCATGAAAAGTTTGGATTGAAATTGACCCACGCAACTTAACGATGTGACCCATACAAGGTTCGTATTGAAAAAGATCCCCGCAACCTAATGTTGTCACATAAAATTAAATTGGGTATAAATAAATAATTCAAATTTCTAGTTAATCCAAATTTCTCACACATGACAAAGTTGTGTTTAAATAAATAATTCCACACAATTCAACAGGCTTACCCATACAAACTATGATTTAAAATGACCCACAAAAGCCTGCTTTGTCACACATTCGAACTAGTTTTCCCAAACGATCCTTCCAATCCAACTTGATCGCGCATTGCAAGATTGGATTCATAGTGATCCACGGAAACTAAACTGGTCACGTAGGTCATGTTTGGATTTAAATGGACACCTTGTGATCATGTTATACCCAATCCAACTTGGGTGACCATGATTTGATTTAAAATGACCCACGCAAAAACAAATAAAATTGACCCATGCAAGCTAAAATTGACCCAACAAATAAACTGGTCACGTAGGTCATGATTTGATTTAAAATGACCATGATTTGATCGAGCATATAAAATTTGGATTGAAATTACTTCACGCAAGCTAACTTTGTCATGCATATCATGTTTGTATTTAAATTGACCCTAACGTTGTGATGCATGCGAGGTTCGGATTGAAAATGATCCATGCAAGCCTGCTTTGTCACACATACAAATTGGTTGTTCAAAATGATTTATCAAATCAAACTTGATCACGCATATCAAATTGGTCATGTAAACTAAGTTTGTCATGCGAACGACGTGCGGATTGAAAATGATCCACGAAACCAAACATTTTCACACATACCAAATTGTAGTTCACAATTATCAATCAAAAGAACTTTGGTTATGCATGCCAAGTTCTGTTCGAAATGAGTCACAAACTCGTGGTCACACATAAATAATGTTAGTCAACACTGTCATTCAATCAAAATCCATTCCAACTTGGTCAAGCAATGATAGACCCAATCCAAATCCACTCAACATGACCCACGCTAGCTAGCTTCGTCATACACACCATGATTAGATTATAAATGACCCACGCAAACGAACATGGGCAGGCATGTCATGTTTGGATTAAAATAGACACAGTCAATCTAACTTTGTCATGCATGTCAAGTTAATTTGCGTGGGTCATTTTTAATCCAACTTTGGCCATTGGGTAAGCTTGTTGGCTTGTGGATCTAATAGAATCCAACTTTGTTTTAATGTGACCATATTAGCTAGCGTGAATTATTTTAAGTTTGTCTTGGATTAAAAATGTCAAGTTTGGATTTAAATTAACCCCGCAAGGTAACGTTGTCATACATTAAAAAAGGTGCGGATTAAAAAATTATCCAAGCAACATAACAACATTGACAATTCATGCCGAGTTCTCTTTGAAACAATTCATGCAAGCAAATATGTTAAAAACACAAACAAAGTTGGGTTCAACTAGATTCACACAATCCATCTTTGTCATACATACAAACTTGATCACACATACCAAGATTTGATTTAAAATGGACCACGCATTTGAACTTGGTCATTTGCGTGAGGTTGCACGAGTCACTTTAAATCAAATCTTCGTCTAAGTGATAAAGATGGATAGATTGGAACATTTGAACCAGAAACTTGTATGTGTGACAAAGCACGCTTGCGGGAATGATTTTAAATCCAATTTTGTATGGGTAAGCAAATTGGCTTCTATGGATCTATTTGAACCCAACTCTGCTTGTGTGTGACCACATTTGCATGCGTGAATCATTTTGAACAGAACTTGGCGTGGACGGCCATGCTTCCGTCTATTGATCATTATGAACTTCAATTTGTTATGCGTGACAGAGTTGCTTTCTGCTGTAAAAGTTAACTTGCGTGTGTCAATTTATATCCAAACATGACCTGCGTTCGTATGCGTATTTCATTTTGAATCCGATGTTCGTATGCATAATCAAGTTTGTATGTGTTATACAAATGGCTTGTGTTGTTCTAGTCTAACCCATCTTTGTTTGTGTGCCACCATTTTTTTCAATGTGATTGTCATATGCGTGATAACGTGACGTTGCGTGGGTCAATTTAAATCCAATCTCGACATGCAATCTTGACATGCCTGACCATCTTTGTTTGCTTGGGTCATTACGAATTACAACTTGGTATGCATGACAAAGTTGGCTTGCGGTTCATTTTGAATCCGATCTATGCATAACCAAGCTTGTATGTGTGATGAAGATGGCTTGTGTTGTTCTATTCTAACCCATCTTTGTTTGTGTGCCACCACGTTTGCTTGCTTGGACTATTTTCAATGTGAACGTCGTATGCGTGACAACGTTACGTTGCGCGGGTCAATTTAAATCCAAACCTAACATGCGTGAATTACAACTTGGTATGCATGACAAAGTTGGCATGCATGGGTCATTTTGAATCGATGGCCTAGATGGCTAGCGTAGATCATGACCAATTTGGTCTTGTTGGATCATAACCCAAAATCTACATGCGTGACCAACTCTTTTTGCGTGGATCATTTTTAACACCAACTGCATAATGTATGAACAAGTTGGATTCGCAGAATTACTTTGAATTCGAAATGATCTATGCAAGCAAATGTAATTTGTTATGTGCAACAAAATTGGGATAATGTTTTGAACCCAACTTTGTTTGTGTTTTACCAAGTTCGTTTGCACGGTCATTTTGAGTACAATCATGGGGTATGTGACCAAGTTGGATTGGAAGCATTAATTTGAACACAACTCGGTATGTGTGACGAAGGTTGTGGGTCATGTTGAATACAAACATGGTACGCTTAACTCAAATGACTTCCATCGATCGTTGCTTGGGGCATCAATTTTAATGGGTGAACAGGTTGCATTCGGTGTATCGTTTTGACCTCCAACATGGAAAGCATGACAGAGTTTTTTTTACAGGATTACTTTGAACCCCAACTCTGAAAGAATAAGAAAGTTGGATTGTGTGGATGTATTTGTACCCAAATTTATTTCTATGGGACCATGTTAGCTTGCGTGGAACATTTCAAACAGTACTTGGCATGTAAGACCGAGGTTCCTTTGACTGATCATTATGAACACCAATTTGGTATGTGTGACAATGACTGGTTTGAGTAAATGTATTTGAAACCAATCTGGTTTGCGTCGGACCATGTTAGCTTGCGTGGATCATTTTGAATCCAAACCTCGTGTTTGACAAAGTTAGCTTGGGTGACCAAGTTCGTTTTGTGCGTAATTTTAATTCCAAGTTCGTTATGCGTGATATACATAAGAGAGAATACTGTTATCCAATACATAAGAGTGAATGGAGTTTCTCTCCATTTCTTATATTTTTGCGCCGAATCCCTCAAACCAAACTGGCACTGAATCTGTTTCAACATTTTAAAGGGGTAAACAAATATTTCAGTGCCTTTTTTCCATAATACCTTTGGGGCACACTAATATTCAGTGATTTAGTCACAATTTGCAGGTCAGAATTTACAGTTTAAACCAGACAGGACCGAATCAAGTCTGTTTGATGGATCACGGATACCATGTTGGATTTGAAGT
>BRYF01000013.1:12157500-12165000 GCA_030159135.1 Actinidia polygama
ATGATTGTCCTCAAAATGAACACCAATTACATTAACCTGGACCACATTTAATTGAACAAGTTACGATTTACTAATTCTCTAAGGTGATTGTCAAATCCAGTTGCTGACATGTACGGACGGTTGTGCTTGTATGGACGGCGTCGTTAAAGGGTGAAGCATGATCGTCCGCTCGACTTTTCGACAGATAGACAGTGGGAAGACACTGGCAGCAGAACAGCCTCGTAATTTGCGAGAGAAGGGAAATCGACCAATGAGAGTAGAGGTCTCATACATATATATATATATATGCGTGTGTGATGTCCTTATGTGATAATTTCTAAATGTCAGGGGTAATCTGCATATAGCCCAATCCATAAAGGGAGCAAAGAAAAATTCCCAACAAATTCCCATGGAGTTTCCAGTCACCTGAAAATTGATAAATATTAATTCTCGAATCATTGATATTTTTTTATATAAAACAACCCTACATCGTCTGAGATTGTAAAATTCTACCAAAAAAAAAGATCAAGCAAGTTGGTAAAGAACCATCACAAACCAGAAGTCTACCGCGGAAGCGGTACGAAAGCTGTACGGTCTGCATCAGGGTATTGTTCTTCGTCACAGAAGAACCACATCACTAGGCTTATACCCACATATCATTCTTACATCGTAAAAAAATTATGAAAATTGGGGGGGAAAATTAAAACAAATAAATGAGAGCCAATACGATGGAAGAATTTTGATGTGACAGAGAGAGAGGGCTCAGATAACATGGGTATAAGAAGTTTTATCGGCACTGATTGATTCATCAGAGTGGTGCACGAGTTTCTTCATCCTCTTCATTGTCCCCCCAAAATCAGTAACAATAAATCAATTTTTAAGAGAGAGAAAGGAGGGGTTTGGAGGGGTATATATATACAGAGCTGCGAAGACTAGAAGAGGCGACTGCCATAAACGAACACGAAACCCTAATGATTTAAACTAGTTACTTGATTATGGTTTTGCCCCCGTGGAACAATCGTTATTTTAGTACGCTTTTTCTTAACACTCCAATCAAAACTCAAGTTCTCAAGCCATTTATCACCGAGAATAGGCCTGCAAAGTTTATTTCCAAATCCAGTTGCGACATGATTGTCCTCAAAATGAACACCAATTACATTAACCTGGACCACATTTAATTGAACAAGTTACGATTTACTAATTCTCTAAGGTGATTGTCATATCCAGTTGCTGACATGTACGGACGGTTGTGCTTGTATGGACGGCGTCGTTAAAGGGTGAAGCATGATCGTCCGCTCGACTTTTCGACAGATAGACAGTGGGAAGACACTGGCAGCAGAACAACCTCGTAAGGGGATGGTCCACCCAAAACGCCGAGACCTCTTCCGCAGCCTGGACCTGTTATGGCGAGGTTCACCTCGTCCGGGTCCTTGGGCAGATCCACCACATCCCGACATATTGAGGGATGTAGAGAGAGGGGGAGGAGAGAGAGTAAAGCATGTAATTTTGTTTCAAAATGAAGAGAAATAGCCCACTATGTGTATACCTTTAGAGAGGGGTGTACACGAATAGAGAGAGAGAGAAGGGAAATCGACCAATCAGCGTAGAGGTGTCGTACACATATGTAAGTTATGTGATAATTTTTAAATGTCAGGGGTAATCTGCACATAGCCCAACCCATAATGGAGCAATATAAAATTCCCAAAAATATACTAGCAAATAAAAAACCATAAAACTTTCAGCCACTTGGAAATTAAAAAATATTCATACTCGAATCATTGATAATTTTGTTTTTTCTATAAAATACCCCCTAAATCATCTGAGATCATAAAATTCCACCCAAAAAAAAAAATTTGAGCAAGTGGGTAAAGCACCCATCAGAAACCAGAAATCTATCCACAGAAGCTTTACGAAAGCTGTATGGTCTGCGTCATGTTGTTGGTCTTCCTCACAGAAGAACCACATCACTTGGCTTTTCCCCTTATATAATTCTTACATCTTAAGAAAAAATATGAAAATTGTTGGAAAAAATTAAAACAAATAAATTAAAGCCAATAGGATGGAAGAAATTTAATGAGAGAGAGAGAGAGAGAGAGAGGGCTAAGATAACATGGGTATGAGAAGTTTTATAAGCACTGAATAGTCTTTTCACCCTATTCATTGCCCCCCAAAATCAATAACAATAAAATCAATTTTAAAAGAGGTAAAGAGAGAGAGGAGGGGTTTGGAGTGGGATATATATACAGAGCCAAGAAAACGAAGAGGCGACTGCCACAAAAGAACCTCGAAACCCAAATGTTTAACTTTGTTACGTGATTACGGTTTTGCACTCGTGGAACTATAGATATTTTAATCACTATGGTTTTCCTTAACACCCTAATCAAGTTCTCGTGCCGATCATCACGGAGAATATGCCTGACAAGGTGATTTCCGAATGCGACATGATTGTCCTCAAAATGAACACCAATCATATTTACCTGGACTGCAATTGCCGAAATAAGTTATTACTAATTCTGTAAGGAGATTTCCAAGTCCAGTTGCGACATGTACAGACGGTTGAGTTTGTATGGACGTCGTCGTTGAAGGTTGAAGAGTGAGCATCCGCTTGACTTTTCAACTGACCTCTGTCGATGTCAACGGATCCGGTAAAGATGGACAGTGGGAATATACACTGGCGGCAGAACAGCCTCGTAAGGGGATGGTCCACCCCAACCGCCGCAACCTCTTCCGCAGCCTCGGCGGGCCGGCGAGGTTCGCCTCGGCCGAGTCCACTGCCAGATCCACCGCGTCCCAACATATGAAGGGATTGTAGAGAGAGGGGGAAGTGAGAGAGTAAATATTGTAATTTTGTTTCAAATGGAGAAAAATATCCCACTGTATGTGTAGCTTTAGAGAGGGGAATAGAGAGACAGAAAAAGAAGAGAAATCAACCAATGAGCGGAGAGGTGTGGTACACATATGTGTGTGATGAAGTTATGTGATAATTTTTAAATGTCAGAATGTCAGGGGTAATCTGCACAAAGCCCAATTCATAAGGGAGCACAGTAAAATTACCAAAAAACAAACCAGCCAATAAAAAAACATGTAACTTCCAGTCACCAATAAATTGAAAAATATTAATTATCGAATCATTGATAAAATTTTTTTATAAATACCCCTAAATCGTCTGATATCATAAAATTCCACACAAAAAAAAAATCAAGCAAACGGGTAAAGAACCATCAAAAACCAGAAATCTATCCACATAAGCTTTAGTAAAGTTGTACGGTCTGCATAATGGTATTGGTCTTCCTCACCGAAGAGCCACATCACTTGGCTTATACACTCATATAATTCTTACATCTTAAAAAAAATTAAAATTGCTAAAAAAAATTAATAAAATCCAATAAGATGGAAGAAATTTGATGTGAGAGAGAGAGGGCTCAGATAACATGGGTATGAAGAGTTTTATCAGCACTGATTGTTTCATCAGAGTGGTGCATGACTTTCTTCACCCTCTTCATTGCCCCCCGCAATCAATAACAATAAAATCAATTTTTATAGAGAGAAAGAGAGAGAGTAGGGGTATGGAGTGGGATATATATACAGAACCAAGAAGATTCGAAGAGGCGACTGCCACAAAAGAACACGAAACCCTAATGTTTAACCTAGTTACGTGATTACGTTTTTGCCGTCATGGAACTATCGTTATTTCATTACCCTTTTCTTAACACCCTAATCAAAACTCACATGGCATTTATCACGGAGAATAGGCCTGCCAAGAGGAATTCCAAATGCGACACGATTGTCCTCAAAATGAACACCAATCATATTTACCTGGGTCGCATTTACCAAAACAAGTTGCGATTTACTAATTCTTCAAGGTGATTTCCAAATCCAGTTGCGACATGTATGGACGGTTGAGCTTGTACGGACGTCGTCGTTGAAGGTTGAAGAGTGCGCGTCCGCTCGACTTTTCGACTAACCGCTGTCGACATCGATGGATCCGGTAAATGGACTGGGAAGACACCGGCGGCGGAACAGCCTTGTAAGGAGATGGTCCACCCCAACCGCCGCGACCTCTTCCGCAGCCTCAGCCGGCCGGCAAGGGCTGGTCACGGCGAGGTTCGCCTTGGCCGGGTCCACGGCCAGATCCACCGCGTCCCGACATATTAAGGGATTGTAGAGAAAGAGGGGGAGGAGAGACAGTAAAGCGTGTAATTTTGTTTCAAATGGAGAGAAATAGCCCACTGTATGTATAGCTTTAGACAGTAAACGTGTAAAACTCCTTTCTCATCATCAATGTTGTCGTCTTTATTTGACATTAATTTGTGTTAGATCGAAAGAAACAATGAAGATAGATCATAATTAATCAGTGAAGTGAAATCGACCAATGAGAGTAGGGGTGTCATACACATATATGCGTGTGTGATGTAGTTATGTGATAATTTCTAAATGTCAGGGTAATCTGCACATAGCCTAATCCACAAGGGAGCAAAGAAAAATTTCCAAAAAATAAACGAGCCAATAAAAAACCAAGGAGCTTCGGTTAACTGGAAATTGAAAAATGTTAATTCTGGAATCAATGTTAAAAATCTTTTTTTATAAAATAAACATAAATCGTCGGATATCATAAAATTCTACCCCCCAAAAAAAGATCAAGAAGTGGGTAAAGAACCATCAGAAACTAGAAATCTATCCACAAAAGCTTTACGAAAGTTGTACGGTCTGCATCAGGGTATTGGTCTTCCTCACAGAAGAACCACATCACTAGGCTTATACACTCATATAATTCTAACATCTTAAAAAAAACTATGAAAATTGAGGGGGAAAATTAAAACAAATAATTGGTGGAAAAAATTAATGAAATCCAATACGATGGAAGAAATTTGATGTGAGAGAGAGAGGGCTCAGATAACCTGGGTATGAGGAATTTTATCAGCACTGATTGATTCATCAGAGTGGTGCATGGCTTTCTTCACCCTCTTCATTGCCCCCCGAAATCAATAACAATAAAATCAATTTTAAGAGAGAGAAAGAGAGAGAGTAGGGGTTTGGAGGGGTATATATATTCAGAGCCGAGAAGACTAGAAGAGGCGACTGCCAGTAAAGAACACGAAACCCTAATGTTTAACCTAGTTACGTGATTACGGTTTTGCCCTCGTGGAACTATCGTTATTTCACTACTTTTTCTTAACACCCTAATCAAAACTCACGTTCTCGTGTCATTCATCACGGAGAATAGGCCTGCCCAGGTGATTTCCAAAAGCGACATGATTATCCTCAAAATGAACACCAATCATATTTACCTGGACCGCATTTACCAAAACAAATTGCGATTTACTAATTCTGTAAGTGATTTCCAAATCCAGTTGCGATATGTACGGACGGTAGTGCTTGTACGGACGTCGAAGGTTGAAGCGTGAGCGTCCGCTCGACTTTTTGACTGACCGCTGTGGACGTCGACGTTGACGGATCCGGTAAAGTTGGACAGTGGGAAGACACCGGCTGCGGAACAGCCTCGTATTGGGATGGTCCACCCCGAACCTCTTCCGCAGCCTCGGCCAGCCGGCAAGGGGTGGTCACGACGAGGTTCACCTCGGCCGCTACCGCCGCGTCAGGGTCCACGGCAGAAGACACTGCGTCCCTACATATTAAGGGATTGTAGAGAGAGAGGGTGAGGAGAGAGAGTAAAGCGTGGAATTTTGTTTGAAAAGGAGAGAAATGGCCCCCTGTATATATATCTATAGGTAGGGGTGTATGTATATACGAATCGAGAGAGAGAGAGAGAGAGAGAGAGAGAGAGAGAGAGAAGGGAAATAGACCAATGAGCATAACAAAAGGATTTACTTGTATATTTTTCAATATTAAAGGACAATAAGTAAATATATATAGTATCACTTGGATTGTACCCTTATATAATTCCTACATCTTAAAAAAACTATAAAAATATGAAAGAAAAATTAGAACAAATAAATGAAAGCAAATAAGATGGAAGAAATTTGATGAGAGAGAGAGAGAGAAAGAGGGCTCAGATAACATGGGTAGAGGAGTTTTATCAGCGTTGAAATTAGCCCATAGTTTCATATATTTCTCTCTGGGCTAGGTTAGAGACCTAGTATATGGCCTTTCTCGGGGATATGGTTCAATTCAAAACAAGGCCCAATTCTGTTCAAGTAGCATGCGGCCTATTGCTATAGCGTGGATAAAGCTTTCCCTCCTTGGAAACGAGTTCAATAAGCATCAGCTCATAACCAGGCCCAAAAAAACGACCCAAGGTGGACCACATAATCCAGGAGGTTTCGAAAGGTGGGTAAACAAGGAAGTAGAGAGAGAAAATGGCGGCGTCGAATTGGACCGAGAAGTGCATTAGACTGGCCGGCGCGCTGAAGAAGTTTCCGGAGGGGCCACGGCCGGGGGTCAAAGACTCACTGACGTACGAAGTCGAACACGTGCTATAGATTTCTGTGCTGAGACGTTGGCTTTCGCGGCATCAAATGTGTTGCCATGGCTTGGCGAGAGAAGGTCTAGTTCGGTGAATTCTGGTTCGCCATTTTTGTGGTTTAGGTGGAGCATTATTAGGGAGAGAGAGAGAGAGAGAGGGAGAGGGAGGGAGGGAGGTGGACCGTGTAGGGAAGGAATAGGGACTGATGAAAGTGTGAAACAGTCTGACTGGCTTGTTGGCCACGCAATAAAGCTTTTACATGCAAAGGTCTTTGTCATGTCTGTGACCCCCATTGTGGTAGCTGCCAAGAGCTAGAAACGGAACAAAGGCCAATGTCCAAGGTACACGCACAGTGAATGTATCCTTTGTTTGAAAACATCCAGGCCCAATCCATCTCTATCTCTATTTTATAAATATATATATTGTGCCTGCAATTCCAGCAGCTCTGTTTATGTTGCAGGCAGGGGGGGACCCATGATGTTGCTCAAGCTGCCATGTCGTAATCCACTTGAGTAATGTTATTGAATTCGAATCATCTGCACCTTTGAATGCAAAAGGTGTTGTTCTGGATATCTCGATCGGCTCAAATCACCCGGTTCCAGAGATTGCTTTGAGTGTTAAATTAGGTACTCAGAGGCTCCATGGAAGGAAGGAACAGTGTATGGTGCCCACAAGGAACCTACCCATATTAAGTGGAATTTCCACACTGCGGCTGCCATGACTCGATCCTGCAACCTTGTATGCAATCTGCCCTCCATTTTACCAACTAAGCTAGTCCTGGGGGCTGAATCATCTGCACCTTTCACTTGTGTAGCAAGTGCTTCTCGTCAAAATAATTAGGAAGTAACGTTACACCAATTGCACCATTTAGAAATTCTAACATACTCTATATTCAAGTAAGAATCCGAGAGAAAGTGAGAAATTAAATAAAAAAATAATGAATTTCAAAAATAAATTGAGTGAACTAAGACTTGTAAAGGGGCCCTCAATTTGCGCAATATTGTTTTAATAATTGTTTTGTTGGAAAAATCAAGATTTTTTTAGATGTCTTTATTTAGGAGTTTTTTTTTACTTTATTGATTTTTTTACCGTTTGAT
>BRYF01000013.1:12177500-12190000 GCA_030159135.1 Actinidia polygama
TATAGTGGGCTATTTCTCTTCATTTTGAAAGAAAATTACATGCTTTACTCTCTCTCCTCCCCCTCTCTCTACATCCCTTAATATGTCGGGATGTGGTGGATCTGCCCAAGGACCTGGACGAGGTGAACCTCGCCATGACAGGTCCAGGCTGCGGAAGAGGTCACGGCGTTTTGGGTGGACCATCCCCTTACGAGGCTGTTCTGCTGCCAGTGTCTTCCCACTGTCTATCTGTCGAAAAGTCGAGCGGACGATCATGCTTCACCCTTTAACGACGCCGTCCATACAAGCACAACCGTCCGTACATGTCAGCAACTGGATTTGACAATCACCTTAGAGAATTAGTAACTAGTTTAAATCATTAGGGTTTCGTGTTCGTTTATGGCAGTCGCCTCTTCTAGTCCCCTCCTCTCTCTCTGTCTCTCTCTTAAAATTGATTTTATTGTTATTGATTTTGGGGGGCATTGAAGAGGATGAAGAAAGTCATGCACCACTCATGAATCAATCAGTGCTGATAAAACTCCTTATACCCATGTTATCTAAACCCCCTCTCTCTCTCTCTCACATCAAGTTTCTTCCGTCTTATTCGTTTTCATTTATTTGTTTTAATTCCCCCCCCCCCTCCCCCAATTTTCATAGTTTTTTTTAAGATGTAAGAATTATATGAGGGTATAAGCCAAGTGATGTGGTTCTTCGGTGACGAAGACTCATACCATGATGCTTGATCTTTCTTTTTGGTGGAATTTTATGATCTCAGACGATTCCTGGTGACTGGAAGCTATATGTTTTTTTATTGGCTGGTTCATTTTTGGGGGGAATGTGTGTTTATGTGTGTGTGTGTGTATGTATACATACTAAATAATATGTATGTATATAGAATTAGATCTAGTTTTGTTTTATTAATGCTTGTGTATTTTTCTGTCTTTCCTTGGAGTTAAAATCGCTCATCGACATTGGACGATTGGCAATTTTTACGGGATCTGAAAATATTGCGTTTGGATTGAATTTCGACTTTGCTTAATTTGAAAAGATTGTCTCAGATGGCAAGACAATTTTGGGGATTTGCCTCTTCTGCTTTGAAGAGTCGTCGTGTGATCCATCATTAAAACTGGTCAACCATTGCAATGTAATTTATTGTACTGTAGTTGCCTGGTATGTATTCTTGGTACAGTGGAGCAAGAAGCATGGTTTGAACTCTGAATCACCACTGGCGATGTTCCTTTAGCTATGAAGATATTGGCCATTGGGCCCGTAACTTTATTTATTGCATTTGTCATGTTTTTTGATTGTTTTGTAAATCCTGGCTTGTGTAGTAGTTTGTTTGCTAGCATCCACGCCGATAATGCCATTGGGTATGTAGAGTGTTTTGTATTGCTTTAGAATACAGATTTTGTGGGGTGGTTCTTCTAATTGAACTATTGAATACAGTAGTAAAAAAATGATGTAAAAAATCCGTTCTCATCATCAACGTTGTCCTCTTTATTTGAACATTAATTTGTGTTAGATCAAAAGAAACAATGAAGATAGATCATAATTAATCAGTGATGGAATCCGCAAAGTCACAAATTGCTAGGATTTGCAAAGTCACAAACAAGGATTTGAACATTAATTTGTAAAAAAATTAAAAAAAACCACTCTCATCATCAACGTTGTCCTCTTTATTTGAACATTAATTTGTGTTAGATCAAGAGAAACAATGAAGATAGATCATAATTAATCAGTAATGGAATTCGCGAAGTCACAAATTGCTAGGATTTCCAAAGTCACAAAACAAGGATTTTGTAGGTCATAATTAGGTGACCTGCAACTAGGATTTGCTACGTTAAGTCATCTTATACATGTTCCTGTTAAGTGACGATTTATGCTTTCTTGATAGGATTTGCACTTACCATTAAATTTGTTATTCATTTTTACAAGTCAAATATAAATTTGTGCTCAGGTGGTATTACAACAGCTAAACTGAAAATGGAGAAGAGCTTAGCTTTGTTCCATTAATCAATTAATTTGGCATTGTGTTGTGACTCAAAGTTTAGGTTTAGCTTTTACCAATTTTCTTTTTACGCGTTTTAAGCTTCAATGTAAGGTTTAAATGAATATCCATCACAATGAATATGCGTAATTCTGTTCCACAAATATTATAAATTTAGAATGGAAAAAATAAAGTTCTATAGAGATGTAAAGTGAGAAGGGAAGACACCTGCACTACACGCATAAGAAAAAAAGACTATTAATTTCGTTTGGAAGTCGAAGGCGTTCTTTGTTTTCGTATATGCCTTTTTGGTCATGGCCTCTACTGATTGTGCACAATTTGATATGGAAGCGGCGCAGTCCTGTAAAGACTGAATTTCGATGGGGTTCAAACAGACCAGATCTAAAAAGAGAATGTGGCCTGGCCAAAACTCATGTTGTTTCGGAAAATTTTATTATTATCATGTCATAGTTGTCACGTGGTTTCCCAATTCAATTACAAACTTTTCATATTTGCATAAATATCAATGACTTACTTTTCAAAAAAGGG
The DNA here is from genome assembly GCA_030159135.1 of Actinidia polygama. Classification (NCBI taxonomy): domain Eukaryota; kingdom Viridiplantae; phylum Streptophyta; class Magnoliopsida; order Ericales; family Actinidiaceae; genus Actinidia; species Actinidia polygama. The sequence continues at coordinate 12,180,016 of BRYF01000013.1, forward strand.
AATTACATTTTCTATGATTGGTTATACCACGTCATTAATGCCACATGGTGTAGTTGTATTGAAAATTTACTCGTTTTGTTTGCCCAATCCAATATTCAACAAACACACACACACTACATACCAATCCATCCAAGAGAAGAAAGGAATATTTCAGTACCCAAAACACCCCATCCTCTATGGCTAGAAGAATAATAAAAGGAAGACCGCTTTAGAATTTCGATTCCTTGTGATTGGAGGATGTCAATGACAAGGAAGACAGACTTAAGTATAAAATCCAACGAGGTATCCATAAATATTTCAAATCCAACATGGTATCCATGATCCATCAAACAGACTTGATTCGGTCCTGTCTGGTTTAAACTGTAAATTCTGACCTGCAAATTGTGACTAAATCAATGAATATTAGTGTGCCCCAAAGGTATTATGGAAAAAAGGCACTGAAATATTTGTTTGCACCCCTTTAAAATGTTGAAACAGATTCACTGCCAGTTTGGTTTGAGGAATCCGGCGCAAAAATATAAGAAATGGAGAGAAACTCCATTCACTCTTATGTATTGGATAACAGTATTCTCTCTTATGTATTACATCACGCATACCAAGATTGGAATTAAAATTACGCACAAAACGAACTTGGTCACGCATGTCAAGTTTGGATTTAAATTGACCAACGCAAGCTAACGTGGTCACGCATTAAAGTTGGCATAGAAAATGATTAATGCAAGCTGAGGTGGTCAAACAAAAACAAAGATGGGTTCAATTGGATCCACACAAACAAATGTTCGGATTGAAAATGATCCACCCAAGCTAACTTTGTCAAACACGAGGTTTGGATTCAAAATGATCCACGCAAGCTAACATGGTCCGACGCAAACCAGATTGGTTTCAAATACATTTACTCAAACCAGTCATTGTCACACATACCAAATTGGTGTTCATAATGATCAGTCAAAGGAACCCCGGTCTTACATGCCAAGTACTGTTTGAAAATGTTCCACGCAAGCTAACATGGTCCCATAGAAATAAATTTGGGTACAAATACATCCACACAATCCAACTTTCTTATTCTTTCAGAGTTGGGGTTCAAAGTAATCCTGTAAAAAAAACTGTCATGCTTTCCATGTTGGAGGTCAAAACGATACACCGAATGCAACCTGTTCACCCATTAAAATTGATGCCCCAAGCAACGATCGATGGAAGTCATTTGAATTAAGCGTACCATGTTTGTATTGAACATGACCAACAACCTTCGTCACACATACCGAGTTGTGGTCAAATTAATTCTTCCAATCCAACTTGGTCACATACACCATGATTGTATTCAAAATGACCGTGCAAACGAACTTGGTAAAACACAAACAAAGTTGGGTTCAAAACATTAGCCCAATTTTGTTGCACATAACAAATTACATTTGCTTGCATAGATCATTTCGAATTCAAAGTAATTCTGCGAAGTCAACTTGTTCATACATTATGCAGTTGGTGTTAAAAATGATCCACGCAAAAAGAGTTGGTCACGCATGTAGATTTTGGGTTATGATCCAACAAGACCAAATTGGTCATGATCTACGCTAGCCATCTAGGCCATCGATTCAAAATGACCCATGCATGCCAACTTTGTCATGCATACCAAGTTGTAATTCACGCATGTTAGGTTTGGATTTAAATTGACCCGCGCAACGTAACGTTGTCACGCATACGACGTTCACATTGAAAATAGTCCAAGCAAGCAAACGTGGTGGCACACAAACAAAGATGGGTTAGAATAGAACAACACAAGCCATCTTCATCACACATACAAGCTTGGTCATGCATAGATCGGATTCAAAATGAACCGCAAGCCAACTTTGTCATGCATACCAAGTTGTAATTCGTAATGACCCAAGCAAACGAAGATGGTCAGGCATGTCAAGATTGCATGTCGAGATTGGATTTAAATTGACCCACGCAACGTCACGTTATCACGCATATGACAATCACATTGAAAAAAATGGTGGCACACAAACAAAGATGGGTTAGACTAGAACAACACAAGCCATTTGTAGAACACACAACAAACTTGATTATGCATACGAACATCGGATTCAAAATGAAATACGCATACGAACTTGGTCACGCAGGTCATGTTTGGATATAAATTGACACACGCAAGTTAACTTTTTCAGCAGAAAGCAACTCTGTCACGCATAACAAATTGAAGTTCATAATGATCAATAGACGGAAGCATGGCCGTCCACGCCAAGTTCTGTTCAAAATGATTCACGCATGCAAATGTGGTCACACACAAGCAGAGTTGGGTTCAAATAGATCCATAGAAGCCAACTTTCATACCCATACAAAGTTGGATTTAAAATCATTCCCGCAAGCGTGCTTTGTCACACATACAAGTTTCTGGTTCAAATGTTCCAATCTATCCATCTTTATCACTTAGACGAAGATTTGATTTAAAGTGACTCGTGCAAACAAATTTTTTCACCCAGGTAAATGATATCCTCACGCAAATGACCAAGTTAAAATGCGTGGTCCATTTTAAATCAAATCTTGGTATGTGTGATCAAGTTTGTATGTATGACAAAGATGGATTGTGTGAATCTAGTTGAACCCAACTTTGTTTGTGTTTTTAACATATTTGCTTGCATGAATTGTTTCAAAGAGAACTCGGCATGAATTGTCAATGTTGTTATGTTGCTTGGATAATTTTTTAATCCGCACCTTTTTTAATGTATGACAACGTTACCTTGCGGGGTTAATTTAAATCCAAACTTGACATTTTTAATCCAAGCCAAACTTAAAATAATTCATGCTAGCTAATATGGTCACATTAAAACAAAGTTGGATTCTATTAGATCCACAAGCCAACAAGCTTACCCAGTGGCCAAAATGGATTAAAAATGACCCACGCAAATTAACTTGACATGCATGGGTCATTTATAATCTAAACATGACATGCCTGCCCAAGTTCGTTTGCGTGGGTCATTTATAATCTAATCAGTGTATGACGAAGCTAGCTAGCGTGGGTCATGTTGAGTGGATTTGGATTGGGTCTATCATTGCTTGGCCAAGTTGGAATGGATTTTGATTGAATGACAGTGTTGACTAACATTGTTTATGTGTGACCACGAGTTTGTGACTCATTTCGAACAGAACTTGGCATGCATAACCAAAGTTCTTTTGATTGATAATTGTGAACTACAATTTGGTATGTGTGAAAATGTTTGGTTTCGTGGATCATTTTCAATCCGCACGTCGTTCCCATGACAAACTTAGTTTACATGACCAATTTGCTATGCTTGATCAAGTTTGATTTGATAAATCATTTTTAACAACCAATTTGTATGTGTGACAAAGCAGGCTTGCGTGGATCATTTTCAATCCGAACCTCGTATGCATCACAACGTTAGCTTGCATGGGTCAATTTAAATGTAACATGATATGCGTGACAAAGTTAGCTTGCGTGAAGTAATTTCAATCCAAATTTTATATGCTCGATCAAATCATGACCTACGTGACCAGTTTATTTGTTGGGTCAATTTTAGCTTGCATGGGTCAATTTTATTTGTTTTTGCGTGGGTCATTTTAAATCAAATCATGGTCACCCAAGTTGGATTGGGTATAACATGATCACAAGGTGTCCATTTAAATCCAAACATGACCTACGTGACCAGTTTAGTTTTCGTGGATCACTATGAATCCAATCTTGCTATGCGCGATCAAGTTGGATTGGAAGGATCGTTTGGGAAAACTAGTTCGAATGTGTGATTGCAGGCTTTTGTGGGTCATTTTAAATCATAGTTTGTATGGGTAAGCCTGTTGAATTGTGTGGAATTATTTATTTAAACACAACTTTGTCATGTGTGAGAAATTTGGATTAACTAGATCTATTTATACCCAATTTAATTTTATGTGACGACATTAGGTTGCGGGGATCTTTTTCAATACGAACCTTGTATGGGTCACAACGTTAGGTTGTGTGGGTCAATTTCAATCCAAACTTTTCATGCATGATCAAGTTCATTCGCGTGGCTTTGCAGGCAATCATCGAAGCCCAACTTTGAATAAGATAGTTGGCTATTGTGGATCTATTTTTAACCACCTTTGTTCGAGTGTCACCTCCTTAGCTTGTGTGGATCATTTTGAATAGAACTAGGCATGGACAACCAACGTCCTTCGATTGTTAATTGTGACACTGTTTGGTTTGAGTAGATGTGTTTGAACCCAACCTTGTTTGTGATGGACCCTGTTAGATTTGGTGGATAATTTTCAACCTGAACCTCATGTACGTGTCAAAGTTTGTGTGGGTCACTTAAGCTTGTGGGGGCCAATTTAAATCCAAACATTACCAGTTTCACTTTCGTGGAACATTTTGATTCCAATCTTGCTATGCGTGATCAAGTTGGATTGGATGGATCATTTGAAAAAACTAATTTGTATATGTGAAAAAGCAGGCTTTCGTGGGTCATTTTGAATAATAGTTTGTATGGGTAAGCCTGTTGAATTGTGTGGAACTATATGAACCCAACTTTGGTATGTGTGATGAAGTTGGCTAAAGTGGATCTATTTGAACCCAGTTTGGTTTTTGTGTGACCAAATTAGTTTGTGCGGGTCATTTTCAGTCCGAACATCATCTTCATTACAACGTTTGCTTGCATGGGTCAATTTAAATCCAAACATGACATGGGTGGCCAAGTTCATATGTGTGGGTGATTTTGAATCCAATCTTGGTAATCCTGAATTGGATGGATCATTTTAAATCCAACCGCACTTGTGTGTGACCATGTTAACTTGCGTGGATCATTTTCAATCCGATCCTCGTGTACGTGTCAAAGTTAGATTGTTTGGGTCAATTTAAATCCAATCTTGGTATGCGTGATTATATTGGGTGCATCAATTTGATCATAACTCGGTAAGTGTGATTAAGATAACTATTGTGGGTCATGTTGAATATAAACATGGCACGGGTAACGCTATTGGCTTGCCAATAATGACCGTTGATTGGCCAAGGTACCATGGGCGCATTAGTTTTAATGCGTGACCAAGTTGCCTTCGGTGTCTCATTTTGAACTCCAACTTGGAATGCGGGACAGAGTTCGCTTTACAGGATTACTTCGAACCCCAACTCTGAAACAATAAGACAGTTGGCTTGTATGGACGTATTTGTACCCAACTTTGTCTGTCTGGGACCATTGTAGCTTGCACGTTACATTTCAAACAGTACTTCAATTGTGTTGATCTGGTTTGTGTTGGACCACGTTAGCTTGCATGGATCATTTTGAATCCGAGCCTCTTGCGCGTGACAAAATTAGCTGAAATATCATTTTCAACCCTAACATCGTATGAGTGCCAAAATTAGCTTGTGTGGGTCAATTTAAATCAAACATTACCTGATAAAGAGACTCACGCAAACAAACTTGGTTTCGCAGGTAACCATGTGCCCACATTATCTTCCCTGAATCATTTCGAACAGAACATGGCATTGTCGAGAAAGGTGCCTTGGATTGATCATTATGAACGCCAATTAGTCATGAGTAAAAAGTTGGCTTGTGTAGATCTATTTGAACACATCTGGGTTTGTGCTATCGAAGTTAGCTTGCGTGGATGATTTTCAATCCGAACGTCGTGCGCATGACAAAGTTAGCTTGCGTGGATCATTTTCAATCCGAACCTCAATGAACCCATGTGGGTTTGTGCAATACAAAGTTTGTATACGTGGTTCATTTTGAATGCAATCCCGGTTTGCATGTTCAAGTTTGTATGTGTGATAACGATTGCTTGTGTTGATCTATTTAAACCCGACTTTCTTTGTGTTTGACGACATTAGTTTGCGTGGAACATATTCAATGGGAACGTCGTATGTGTGGGTGAAATTCAATCCTAACTTGGCATGCGTGACCATGTTCTTTTGCGTGGGTTATTTTGAACCACAGCTTGGTATGTGTGGCAACGTCTCAATCCGAGCAGTAATTGTGTGACCAAGTTTGTTTGCGTGAGCATTTTCTACTTCAATATTGGCATGCTTGGATTGGATGGATCATTATCAATCTGAAAAAGTAAGGCTTGCCCCCGTCAATTTAAATACAACGTTGTATGGGCAAGTAAGTTGGCTTGAGTGTATCTATTTGAACCCATCTTTCTTTTTCCGAAGGTACATTAGCTTACGTGAATCATTTAAAAAGAGCTTGGCAGGCAACGTGCCTTCGATTGATTATTATGATCTTCAATTTTTAATCCGTGACAAAGTTGGCATGTTTGGATCTATTGGAACCCAACCGGGTGTGTGTATAACTAAGTTAGCTTGCATGGGTCGATTTAATTCCAAACATGACTATGCCTCGTTTATTTTGAATCCAATCTTGGTATGCGTGATCAAGTTTGTATGTGTGATGAAAGATGGCTTGTGTTGATGTATTTGAACTCAACTTTGATTGTGTTTGACCACGTTAGCTTGAGTGGATCCAAATTAACGCGAACGTCGTTTGCGTTACAACGTTATCTCAATTTAAATCCTAACTTAACATCCGTGACAACGTAAACTTGCGTGGGTATTAAATCGAAACTTCACTTGGCTGGCAAAGTTAGCTTGCATGCTTCAATTTAAATCCTAACTTAACATCCGTGACAACGTAAACTTGCGTGGGTATTAAATCGAAACTTCACTTGGCTGGCAAAGTTAGCTTGCATGCTTCAATTTAAATCCAAACTTGGCATACGCGCCCATGTTCGTTAGGTTGGTCATTTTGAACCACAACTTGGAATGCGTTGCAAAGTTGGCCAGAGTGGGTCATTTTGAGTCCAAACTTTTGTAGGGATCACTTTAACCAAATTCATTTGCACAGCTCATTTTCAGCATGATATTAGCATCTGCACTAAGTTGGCTTTGGTGAATCATTGTTAACACCTAATGCATAAAGTGTGAACAAGTTGGATTTGCAGGATTACTTTGAACCTCACTTTATGTGTGTTTAAATTGGCTTCTATGTGACCACTTTTACTTGCATAGATTATTTCGAACAGAAGTTGGCAAGCATGAAAAAGGTGACTTTCAACGATTATTATGTAGTTCAATTTGGTATGTACGGCAATAGGCTTGCGTTGATCATTTTATATGCCTGTCACTTTAGCTTGCGTGGGTCAATTTAAATCCAAACCGTAGATGCGTGGCTAATTACGTTTGCATGCTTGATGTAATACATAAGAGAGAATACTGTTATCCAATACATAAGAGAGAATGTAGTTTCTCTCCATTTCTTATTAGTTCTCACCGAATCCCTCAAACCAAATAACAGTATTCTCCATTTCTTATTAGTTATCCAATAATAAAGTTTGTAATTGAATTGGGAAACCACGCGACAACGATGACATGATAATATTTTTTTTCCGAAACAACACGAGTTTGGGCCAGGCCTCATTCTCTATGTAGATCTGTTCTGTTTGAACCCAATTGAAATTCAGTCTTTAATGTGCTGGGCTGCTTCTATATCATCTTGTGTACAATCAGTAGAGGCCAGGACCAAAAAAGGCATATACGAAAACAAAGAACGCCTTAAAAAAGAGTTATTTTTTCTTTTGCGTGTAGTGTACCGTCTTCTCCTCCCTTTGCATCTCTTTATAGAACTTTTATTCATTCCCTTCTAAATACCTAATATTTTTGAAATAGAATTAGGCATATTCATTATGATGGAAATAACTACTATATTTTTAAATCTTACATCAAAGCTTAAACGCGTAAAAAGAAAATTGTTAAAAAGCTTAACGTTAACTTTGAGTCACAACACAATGCCAAATTAATTTATTAATGGAACAAATCTAAGCTCTTCTCCTGTCTCAGTTTAGCTGTTGTAGTACCACCTGAGCCCAAAATGCTACGTGGGCTCATTTTATGGAGTTAGGGTCATTTAGAGCCAATAGCCATGCACCATGGGATTATATTTCACTTGTAAAAATGTATAACAAATTTAACGGTAATTGCAAATCCTAGCGTGAAAGCATAAATCGTCACTACATAAAAATAAATGGGGTCCAATAATAAGAATAATACCCAATTAATTAAGGTTTTGTTTGTATGTGGATTTAAAACTTGGGGGTTTTAAATCCGTAAATTTCTTGTTTCAAATCCGTTCAGTACGTTTGGATGGTTAACAGATAAAGAATTTTAAATAAAAGGAAATCAGCTCTGGAATTTCAAAAGTAAAATGATTTTTTTTAAATAACTATAAAATATGTGTTATTTGATAAATATCTTCACTTCCTATCTCATCTCCACTCAAAACACTTCACTCCCGTCCATTATCTCTACTCTCTCCCTTTCTCTCTCGTCTCTCCCTTTTTAAAATAAGTGTTAATAGAAATCTATGTAATTGAAATATGTTTAAAAAAAATATCCAATTGAAAGATGTAAAATGCATAGAGATTTGAAATCCCTATAATTAAAATCTATAAATCTACGCATTCGATCAGAGCCTATGCCAAATTGTTACAATAGTGATCAACTTGTATTGCTAATGGTTTGCTTACAATACGAAAGGGCATGAGGGATCCTATCTAGACACAGACCCTGGTTGAAAACGACGAATCGTAGCGATAGTCATCCGGTTGTGGGTCACCTAATTATGACCCTAAATCTGCTCATATGGAATAGGTCAACTGTTGGAAGATCAAATGAAAGACAGTAGACTACATAGCTTACATAATTGGAACACCATGTGCCATCCGCTATTTTAAAGCCCAATACACTTGTTTGTGAATTTGAGGATGCCATCACTGATTAATCATGATCTATCTTCATTGTTTCTTTCGATCTAACACAAATTAATGTTCAAATAAAGAGGACAACATTGATGATGAGAAAGGAGTTTTAACTTTTTTCCTCTGAACATGTGACACTAGCAGGTTACATAAGCATATCCATCATTTTTTTTAAGGGCTGGCCGCATTCAATTGCGCCTACCATGAGGTTCACAAGAAAATTTTAAATAAGAAAAAACGCATCACAATATTGTAATCCATCCACAATGGCATTATCGGCGTGGATGCTAGAAGACAAACTACTGCACAACCCAGGATTTGCAAAACCATCAACAAAACATGACAAATGCAAACATAAGTTACTGGCCCTAATGGCCAATATCTTCATAGCCCAAGGAAAATCTCTAGTGGTGATTCAGAGTTCAAACCAGACTTCTTGCTCCACTGTACCGAGAATACATACCAGGCAACTACAGTATAACAAAGTACATTGCAATGGTTGATCAGTTTTAATGATGGATCACAGAACCACTCTCTTCAAAGCAGACGAGGCAAATCACTAAAATTATCTTGCCATTTAAGACAACCTTTTCAAAATAAGCGTAGTCACAATTCGGTCCATATGCAATATTTCAAGATCCCAAAAAATTTACCAATCATAAATTGTCCATGAGCGATCCAAAAATTTTATTTTGTATGTATATAATATATATGGTTGTATCGATGTATATGTTATTTTTTGTATTCTCCATAAAATTCCCTCAAAAAATAAACCAGCCAATAAAAAACCACAGAACTACCACTCACCTGGTAATTGAAAAATATCAATTCAAACAAATCATTGATAATTTTGTTTTTTAAATAAAATATCCCAAAATCGTCAGAGATCATAAAATTCCACCAAAAAAGAAAGATCAAACAAGTGGGTAAAGAACCATCAGAAACCAGAAATCTATCCGCAGAAAAAGATGGACAGTGGAAAGGCACTGGCGGTGGAACAGCCTCATAAGAGGATGGTCCCCCCAAACCGCCGCGACCTCTTCCGCAGCCTGGGCTGGTCACTGCGCGGTTCACCTCTTCCGGTTCCACGGTCAGATTCACCGCAACCCAACATATTAAGGGATGTAGAGAGAGGGACGAGAGAGAGTAAAGCGTGTTATTTTGTTTCAAAATAGAAAGAAATAGCCCATTGTATAGCTTTAGAGAGGAGTGTTTGTATGTGTGTGTGTGTATATATATATATATG
>BRYF01000013.1:12195000-12197500 GCA_030159135.1 Actinidia polygama
CATAAAATTCCAACAAAAAAAAATAAGCAAGTGGGTAAAGACCCATCAGAAATCAGAAATCTATCCACAGAGAGCCAATAAGATGGAAGAAATTTGATGTGAGAGAGAGAGATAACTGGGTATGAAAAGTTTTATCAGCACTGATTGATTGTGGTGCATGACTTTAATCACCCTCTTCATTGCCCCCCAAATCCATAACAATAAAATCAATTTTAAGAGAGAGGAAGAGAGAGAGAAAGAGTTGGGGTTTAGAGTGGGATATATATACAGAGCCAAGAAGACTAGAAGAGGCGACTGCCACTAAAACACGAAACCCTAATGTTTAACCTAGTTACGTGATTACGGTTTTGCCCTCGTGGAACTATAGTTATTTTACTACGCTTTTTCTTAACATCCTAATCAAAACTCAAGTTCTCATGCCATTCATCACCGAGAATAGGCCTGCCAAGGTGATTTACAAATCCAGTTGGACATGATTGTCCTCAAAATAAACACCAATCATATTTACCTGGACCGCATTTACCAAAACAAGTTACGTATACTAATTTTGTAAGGTGATTTCCAAATCAAGTTGAGACGCGTACGGACATTGTGCTTGCACGGACAGTTGTGTCATTGAAGGTTAAAGCGTGTGCGTCCGCTCGACTTTTCGACTGATAGATGACACCGTTGTGGACGTTGACGGAGCCGATAAAGATGGATAGTGGGAACACATTGGTGGCGGAACAGCCTCGTAAGGGGATGGTCCACCCCAACCGCCGCGACCTCTTCTACAGGTCCACTCAGGTTTACCTAAATACATTTTTACTCATAATTTTTTAAAAAATTTTTACAAATTATCTCATCGATAAAAAAAATATTAATCTTGAATATGGGTTTAGTTTCTTTTTTGAAGTTGCCCTTTACATTGATTTTATTTCTTTATTTAACTACTAATATATATATTAGAGAGAGAGAATGTTCTTTCGATTATGGAATAAGAAAAAAATATTATATATGTACGGTTCTAAATAAAATCTTGCCCCCGGTAGACAGAGATCTTAGCTTCGCCCCTGGTCACAGCGAGGTTCGCCTACTGCCGTGTCAGGGTCCACGACAGAAGACACTGCGTCCCTACATATTAAGGGATTGTAGAGAGAGAGGGTGAGGAGAGAGAGTAAAGCATGGAATTTTGTTTGAAATGGAGAGAAATGGCCCCCTGTATATATATAGAGAGAGAGGGGTGTTGTATATACGAACCGAGAGAGAGAGAAGGGAAATCGACCAATGAGCATAACAAAAGGATTTACTTGTATATTTTTCAATATTAAAGGACAATAAGTAAATATATATAGTATCACTTGGCTTGTACCTGTATATAATTCTTACATCTTAAAAAAAACTATAAAAATATGGAAGAAAAATTAGAACAAATAAATGAAAGCAAATAGGATGGAAGAAATTTGATGTGAGAGAGAAGGGGCTTAGATAACATGAATACGAGGAGTTTTATCAGCACTGAAAGTAGCTCATTGTTTCATATTCTGGGCTAGGCTAGAAGTCCAGGATATGGCCTTTCTCGAGAAAATGGTTCAATTCAAAACAAGGCCCAATTCTGTTCAAGTAGTATAAAGCCCATAACTATACAAAGTGAAGCTCTCCCTGCCTAGGAACGATTGGCAGAGTTCAATAAGCATAAGCTCGTAACCAGGCCAAATCAATGATCCAATTAAATGGCCTCCATCATCCGTTGTTCTGATTTTTGAAATGATTAAATCGCCTATGATTTTCTATTCCATGTTTGACACATCGAGGCTTGTAAACCTTTTTCGCTTTTGCATTTTTGAAAACATGAAATTGCATTCCACGCAAAATCTTCAAAGTTAAATAGTTATAAGTAGGTGCATTTCTCATGGCGGAGAATCTAAATATGTAATAATGTTGTTTATGTTTTTTAATATTATTAAAAATAAGAAATAACTAATTTTTAAAGAAAAAGTATTTTTTATTTAATTTTTTCTCATAGTAAATAATTTTTTTCTCATATTCAGATTCATAAGAATCAAAAAAAAAAAAGTTTATTGAATCCATTTAAAAAACTCACTAAAAAATCTTAAATAAAAGCCAAGTCAAAATGGATCTTAATAAATTAGAAATATCATGAAATATGAAAACAAATAATGAGGACGCGTAGAGATGGAAAATTGGAAAATAGAGATCCCATAAATATGAAAACAACACTGCGCAACTGGCGCACTATATACCTCCCTGATCATGTCCGTCCCATTCGCACCCCCACTCTTTCTCTCTCATCAATAACGCTCGTTCACGTTTCTTTCAAGTCCACACCGACCAACTCTCTCTCTCTCTCTCTCTCTCTCTCTCTATTTCCGCTCTCTAAAATCTTTTTCTTCTTCTCTTTTTTTAATTCTGGTCGAAGTTTCTAGGTTTCGGACAGACGGCCACCATGGAGAGCTTAATCGATATTGTAAATCGCATCTAGAGGGCGTGTACTGCGCTC
>BRYF01000013.1:12215000-12230000 GCA_030159135.1 Actinidia polygama
GTACTTTGTCTATTAAAAATTATGCTGATTTTAATTTTTGAGTAATGAGTACTAACTTTTTTGCATTTCTTTTATTTTGCGAAAACTAATGCTATTGACTTATCTTGACACCTTTAAATATTGAGGTACGTAACAATCCTTTTAAATTTTTTATATTTATCTTGAGCCGTAATTAACTTGAGCTTTAACTTTTCCGGGTTCAATTTCAAGCTTAGGTCAATTAGATATTATTAGACAATGCCTTATGTTTTACTTTGTCTATTTTAAATGATGTTTATTTGAATTTTTGAATAAGAAGATGTGACTGTATTGTACTTGTTTTGTTTTGTGAGGACTAATGCTATAGACATATTTTCACATGTTTAAATATTCAGGTACGGAACAATCCTTTTAAATTTTGTGTATTTATCTTGAGCCGTAATTAACTTGAACTTGAAGTTTTTCGGGTTTAATTTCAAGCTCAAGTTAATTAGGTATTATTAGATAATACTTTATGTTTTACTTTGTCTATTTCAAATTATATTTATTTGAATTTTTGAATAATAAATGGTGATTGTATTGTATTTGTTTTGTTTTGCGAGTACTAATACAATTAACATATCCTCACACCTTTAAATATCGAGGTACGTAACAATTGTTTTAAATTTCATATATTTATCTCGGGCCTAATTAACTTGAGCTTGAAGTTTTCCGCGTTCAATTTTAAGCTCAAGTTTATTAGGTGTTATTAGACAATATCTTATGTTATATTTTTTCTATTTCAAATTATGTTAATTTTAATTTTTGAGTAATGAGTAGTGACTGTTATGCATTTTTTTTTTGAGGACTAACGCTATAGACATATCTTCGCACCTTTAAAAATCGAGGTACGTAACAATTATTGTAAATTTTGTATATTTATCTTGAGCCGTAATTAACTTGAGCTTGAAGTTCTCCGGGTTCAACTTCAAACTCAAGTTAATTAGACATTATTAGACAATGCCTTATGTTGTACTTTGTCTATTAAAAATTATGCTGATTTTAATTTTTGAGTAATGAGTACTAACTTTTTTGCATTTCTTTTATTTTGCGAAAACTAATGCTATTGACTTATCTTGACACCTTTAAATATTGAGGTACGTAACAATCCTTTTAAATTTTTTATATTTATCTTGAGCCGTAATTAACTTGAGCTTTAACTTTTCCGGGTTCAATTTCAAGCTTAGGTCAATTAGATATTATTAGACAATGCCTTATGTTTTACTTTGTCTATTTTAAATGATGTTTATTTGAATTTTTGAATAAGAAGATGTGACTGTATTGTACTTGTTTTGTTTTGTGAGGACTAATGCTATAGACATATTTTCACATGTTTAAATATCCAGGTACGGAACAATCCTTTTAAATTTTGTGTATTTATCTTGAGCCGTAATTAACTTGAACTTGAAGTTTTTCGGGTTTAATTTCAAGCTCAAGTTAATTAGGTATTATTAGATAATACTTTATGTTTTACTTTGTCTATTTTAAATTATATTTATTTGAATTTTTGAATAATAAATGGTGATTGTATTGTATTTGTTTTGTTTTGCGAGTACTAATACAATTAACATATCCTCACACCTTTAAATATCGAGGTACGTAACAATTGTTTTAAATTTCATATATTTATCTCGGGCCTAATTAACTTGAGCTTAAAGTTTTCCGCGTTCAATTTTAAGCTCAAGTTTATTAGGTGTTATTAGACAATATCTTATGTTATATTTTTTCTATTTCAAATTATGTTAATTTTAATTTTTGAGTAATGAGTAGTGACTGTTATGCATTTTTTTTTTGAGGACTAACGCTATAGACATATCTTCGCACCTTTAAAAATCGAGGTACGTAAAAAATTATTGTAAATTTTGTATATTTATCTTGAGCCGTAATTAACTTGAGCTTGAAGTTCTCCGGGTTCAACTTCAAACTCAAGTTAATTAGACATTATTAGACAATGCCTTATGTTGTACTTTGTCTATTAAAAATTATGCTGATTTTAATTTTTGAGTAATGAGTACTAACTTTTTTGCATTTCTTTTATTTTGCGAAAACTAATGCTATTGACTTATCTTGACACCTTTAAATATTGAGGTACGTAACAATCCTTTTAAATTTTTTATATTTATCTTGAGCCGTAATTAACTTGAGCTTTAACTTTTCCGGGTTCAATTTCAAGCTTAGGTCAATTAGATATTATTAGACAATGCCTTATGTTTTACTTTGTCTATTTTAAATGATGTTTATTTGAATTTTTGAATAAGAAGATGTGACTGTATTGTACTTGTTTTGTTTTGTGAGGACTAATGCTATAGACATATTTTCACATGTTTAAATATCCAGGTACGGAACAATCCTTTTAAATTTTGTGTATTTATCTTGAGCCGTAATTAACTTGAACTTGAAGTTTTTCGGGTTTAATTTCAAGCTCAAGTTAATTAGGTATTATTAGATAATACTTTATGTTTTACTTTGTCTATTTCAAATTATATTTATTTGAATTTTTGAATAATAAATGGTGATTGTATTGTATTTGTTTTGTTTTGCGAGTACTAATACAATTAACATATCCTCACACCTTTAAATATCGAGGTACGTAACAATTGTTTTAAATTTCATATATTTATCTCGGGCCTAATTAACTTGAGCTTGAAGTTTTCCGCGTTCAATTTTAAGCTCAAGTTTATTAGGTGTTATTAGACAATATCTTATGTTATATTTTTTCTATTTCAAATTATGTTAATTTTAATTTTTGAGTAATGAGTAGTGACTGTTATGCATTTTTTTTTTTGAGGACTAACGCTATAGACATATCTTCGCACCTTTAAAAATCGAGGTACGTAACAATTATTGTAAATTTTGTATATTTATCTTGAGCCGTAATTAACTTGAGCTTGAAGTTCTCCGGGTTCAACTTCAAACTCAAGTTAATTAGACATTATTAGACAATGCCTTATGTTGTACTTTGTCTATTAAAAATTATGCTGATTTTAATTTTTGAGTAATGAGTACTAACTTTTTTGCATTTCTTTTATTTTGCGAAAACTAATGCTATTGACTTATCTTGACACCTTTAAATATTGAGGTACGTAACAATCCTTTTAAATTTTTTATATTTATCTTGAGCCGTAATTAACTTGAGCTTTAACTTTTCCGGGTTCAATTTCAAGCTTAGGTCAATTAGATATTATTAGACAATGCCTTATGTTTTACTTTGTCTATTTTAAATGATGTTTATTTGAATTTTTGAATAAGAAGATGTGACTGTATTGTACTTGTTTTGTTTTGTGAGGACTAATGCTATAGACATATTTTCACATGTTTAAATATTCAGGTACGGAACAATCCTTTTAAATTTTGTGTATTTATCTTGAGCCGTAATTAACTTGAACTTGAAGTTTTTCGGGTTTAATTTCAAGCTCAAGTTAATTAGGTATTATTAGATAATACTTTATGTTTTACTTTGTCTATTTCAAATTATATTTATTTGAATTTTTGAATAATAAATGGTGATTGTATTGTATTTGTTTTGTTTTGCGAGTACTAATACAATTAACATATCCTCACACCTTTAAATATCGAGGTACGTAACAATTGTTTTAAATTTCATATATTTATCTCGGGCCTAATTAACTTGAGCTTGAAGTTTTCCGCGTTCAATTTTAAGCTCAAGTTTATTAGGTGTTATTAGACAATATCTTATGTTATATTTTTTCTATTTCAAATTATGTTAATTTTAATTTTTGAGTAATGAGTAGTGACTGTTATGCATTTTTTTTTTGAGGACTAACGCTATAGACATATCTTCGCACCTTTAAAAATCGAGGTACGTAACAATTATTGTAAATTTTGTATATTTATCTTGAGCCGTAATTAACTTGAGCTTGAAGTTCTCCGGGTTCAACTTCAAACTCAAGTTAATTAGACATTATTAGACAATGCCTTATGTTGTACTTTGTCTATTAAAAATTATGCTGATTTTAATTTTTGAGTAATGAGTACTAACTTTTTTGCATTTCTTTTATTTTGCGAAAACTAATGCTATTGACTTATCTTGACACCTTTAAATATTGAGGTACGTAACAATCCTTTTAAATTTTTTATATTTATCTTGAGCCGTAATTAACTTGAGCTTTAACTTTTCCGGGTTCAATTTCAAGCTTAGGTCAATTAGATATTATTAGACAATGCCTTATGTTTTACTTTGTCTATTTTAAATGATGTTTATTTGAATTTTTGAATAAGAAGATGTGACTGTATTGTACTTGTTTTGTTTTGTGAGGACTAATGCTATAGACATATTTTCACATGTTTAAATATCCAGGTACGGAACAATCCTTTTAAATTTTGTGTATTTATCTTGAGCCGTAATTAACTTGAACTTGAAGTTTTTCGGGTTTAATTTCAAGCTCAAGTTAATTAGGTATTATTAGATAATACTTTATGTTTTACTTTGTCTATTTTAAATTATATTTATTTGAATTTTTGAATAATAAATGGTGATTGTATTGTATTTGTTTTGTTTTGCGAGTACTAATACAATTAACATATCCTCACACCTTTAAATATCGAGGTACGTAACAATTGTTTTAAATTTCATATATTTATCTCGGGCCTAATTAACTTGAGCTTGAAGTTTTCCGCGTTCAATTTTAAGCTCAAGTTTATTAGGTGTTATTAGACAATATCTTATGTTATATTTTTTCTATTTCAAATTATGTTAATTTTAATTTTTGAGTAATGAGTAGTGACTGTTATGCATTTTTTTTTGAGGACTAACGCTATAGACATATCTTCGCACCTTTAAAAATCGAGGTACGTAAAAAATTATTGTAAATTTTGTATATTTATCTTGAGCCGTAATTAACTTGAGCTTGAAGTTCTCCGGGTTCAACTCAAACTCAAGTTAATTAGACATTATTAGACAATGCCTTATGTTGTACTTTGTCTATTAAAAATTATGCTGATTTTAATTTTTGAGTAATGAGTACTAACTTTTTTGCATTTCTTTTATTTTGCGAAAACTAATGCTATTGACTTATCTTGACACCTTTAAATATTGAGGTACGTAACAATCCTTTTAAATTTTTTATATTTATCTTGAGCCGTAATTAACTTGAGCTTTAACTTTTCCGGGTTCAATTTCAAGCTTAGGTCAATTAGATATTATTAGACAATGCCTTATGTTTTACTTTGTCTATTTTAAATGATGTTTATTTGAATTTTTGAATAAGAAGATGTGACTGTATTGTACTTGTTTTGTTTTGTGAGGACTAATGCTATAGACATATTTTCACATGTTTAAATATCCAGGTACGGAACAATCCTTTTAAATTTTGTGTATTTATCTTGAGCCGTAATTAACTTGAACTTGAAGTTTTTCGGGTTTAATTTCAAGCTCAAGTTAATTAGGTATTATTAGATAATACTTTATGTTTTACTTTGTCTATTTCAAATTATATTTATTTGAATTTTTGAATAATAAATGGTGATTGTATTGTATTTGTTTTGTTTTGCGAGTACTAATACAATTAACATATCCTCACACCTTTAAATATCGAGGTACGTAACAATTGTTTTAAATTTCATATATTTATCTCGGGCCTAATTAACTTGAGCTTGAAGTTTTCCGCGTTCAATTTTAAGCTCAAGTTTATTAGGTGTTATTAGACAATATCTTATGTTATATTTTTTCTATTTCAAATTATGTTAATTTTAATTTTTGAGTAATGAGTAGTGACTGTTATGCATTTTTTTTTTTGAGGACTAACGCTATAGACATATCTTCGCACCTTTAAAAATCGAGGTACGTAACAATTATTGTAAATTTTGTATATTTATCTTGAGCCGTAATTAACTTGAGCTTGAAGTTCTCCGGGTTCAACTTCAAACTCAAGTTAATTAGACATTATTAGACAATGCCTTATGTTGTACTTTGTCTATTAAAAATTATGCTGATTTTAATTTTTGAGTAATGAGTACTAACTTTTTTGCATTTCTTTTATTTTGCGAAAACTAATGCTATTGACTTATCTTGACACTTTTAAATATTGAGGTACGTAACAATCCTTTTAAATTTTTTATATTTATCTTGAGCCGTAATTAACTTGAGCTTTAACTTTTCCGGGTTCAATTTCAAGCTTAGGTCAATTAGATATTATTAGACAATGCCTTATGTTTTACTTTGTCTATTTTAAATGATGTTTATTTGAATTTTTGAATAAGAAGATGTGACTGTATTGTACTTGTTTTGTTTTGTGAGGACTAATGCTATAGACATATTTTCACATGTTTAAATATCCAGGTACGGAACAATCCTTTTAAATTTTGTGTATTTATCTTGAGCCGTAATTAACTTGAACTTGAAGTTTTTCGGGTTTAATTTCAAGCTCAAGTTAATTAGGTATTATTAGATAATACTTTATGTTTTACTTTGTCTATTTCAAATTATATTTATTTGAATTTTTGAATAATAAATGGTGATTGTATTGTATTTGTTTTGTTTTGCGAGTACTAATACAATTAACATATCCTCACACCTTTAAATATCGAGGTACGTAACAATTGTTTTAAATTTCATATATTTATCTCGGGCCTAATTAACTTGAGCTTGAAGTTTTCCGCGTTCAATTTTAAGCTCAAGTTTATTAGGTGTTATTAGACAATATCTTATGTTATATTTTTTCTATTTCAAATTATGTTAATTTTAATTTTTGAGTAATGAGTAGTGACTGTTATGCATTTTTTTTTTGAGGACTAACGCTATAGACATATCTTCGCACCTTTAAAAATCGAGGTACGTAACAATTATTGTAAATTTTGTATATTTATCTTGAGCCGTAATTAACTTGAGCTTGAAGTTCTCCGGGTTCAACTTCAAACTCAAGTTAATTAGACATTATTAGACAATGCCTTATGTTGTACTTTGTCTATTAAAAATTATGCTGATTTTAATTTTTGAGTAATGAGTACTAACTTTTTTGCATTTCTTTTATTTTGCGAAAACTAATGCTATTGACTTATCTTGACACCTTTAAATATTGAGGTACGTAACAATCCTTTTAAATTTTTTATATTTATCTTGAGCCGTAATTAACTTGAGCTTTAACTTTTCCGGGTTCAATTTCAAGCTTAGGTCAATTAGATATTATTAGACAATGCCTTATGTTTTACTTTGTCTATTTTAAATGATGTTTATTTGAATTTTTGAATAAGAAGATGTGACTGTATTGTACTTGTTTTGTTTTGTGAGGACTAATGCTATAGACATATTTTCACATGTTTAAATATCCAGGTACGGAACAATCCTTTTAAATTTTGTGTATTTATCTTGAGCCGTAATTAACTTGAACTTGAAGTTTTTCGGGTTTAATTTCAAGCTCAAGTTAATTAGGTATTATTAGATAATACTTTATGTTTTACTTTGTCTATTTCAAATTATATTTATTTGAATTTTTGAATAATAAATGGTGATTGTATTGTATTTGTTTTGTTTTGCGAGTACTAATACAATTAACATATCCTCACACCTTTAAATATCGAGGTACGTAACAATTGTTTTAAATTTCATATATTTATCTCGGGCCTAATTAACTTGAGCTTGAAGTTTTCCGCGTTCAATTTTAAGCTCAAGTTTATTAGGTGTTATTAGACAATATCTTATGTTATATTTTTTCTATTTCAAATTATGTTAATTTTAATTTTTGAGTAATGAGTAGTGACTGTTATGCATTTTTTTTTTTGAGGACTAACGCTATAGACATATCTTCGCACCTTTAAAAATCGAGGTACGTAACAATTATTGTAAATTTTGTATATTTATCTTGAGCCGTAATTAACTTGAGCTTGAAGTTCTCCGGGTTCAACTTCAAACTCAAGTTAATTAGACATTATTAGACAATGCCTTATGTTGTACTTTGTCTATTAAAAATTATGCTGATTTTAATTTTTGAGTAATGAGTACTAACTTTTTTGCATTTCTTTTATTTTGCGAAAACTAATGCTATTGACTTATCTTGACACCTTTAAATATTGAGGTACGTAACAATCCTTTTAAATTTTTTATATTTATCTTGAGCCGTAATTAACTTGAGCTTTAACTTTTCCGGGTTCAATTTCAAGCTTAGGTCAATTAGATATTATTAGACAATGCCTTATGTTTTACTTTGTCTATTTTAAATGATGTTTATTTGAATTTTTGAATAAGAAGATGTGACTGTATTGTACTTGTTTTGTTTTGTGAGGACTAATGCTATAGACATATTTTCACATGTTTAAATATTCAGGTACGGAACAATCCTTTTAAATTTTGTGTATTTATCTTGAGCCGTAATTAACTTGAACTTGAAGTTTTTCGGGTTTAATTTCAAGCTCAAGTTAATTAGGTATTATTAGATAATACTTTATGTTTTACTTTGTCTATTTTAAATTATATTTATTTGAATTTTTGAATAATAAATGGTGATTGTATTGTATTTGTTTTGTTTTGCGAGTACTAATACAATTAGCATATCCTCACACCTTTAAATATCGAGGTACGTAACAATTGTTTTAAATTTCATATATTTATCTCGGGCCTAATTAACTTGAGCTTGAAGTTTTCCGCGTTCAATTTTAAGCTCAAGTTTATTAGGTGTTATTAGACAATATCTTATGTTATATTTTGTCTATTTCAAATTATGTTAATTTTAATTTTTGAGTAATGAGTAGTGACTGTTATGCATTTTTTTTTTGAGGACTAACGCTATAGACATATCTTCGCACCTTTAAAAATCGAGGTACGTAACAATTATTGTAAATTTTGTATATTTATCTTGAGCCGTAATTAACTTGAGCTTGAAGTTCTCCGGGTTCAACTTCAAACTCAAGTTAATTAGACATTATTAGACAATGCCTTATGTTGTACTTTGTCTATTAAAAATTATGCTGATTTTAATTTTTGAGTAATGAGTACTAACTTTTTTGCATTTCTTTTATTTTGCGAAAACTAATGCTATTGACTTATCTTGACACCTTTAAATATTGAGGTACGTAACAATCCTTTTAAATTTTTTATATTTATCTTGAGCCGTAATTAACTTGAGCTTTAACTTTTCCGGGTTCAATTTCAAGCTTAGGTCAATTAGATATTATTAGACAATGCCTTATGTTTTACTTTGTCTATTTTAAATGATGTTTATTTGAATTTTTGAATAAGAAGATGTGACTGTATTGTACTTGTTTTGTTTTGTGAGGACTAATGCTATAGACATATTTTCACATGTTTAAATATCCAGGTACGGAACAATCCTTTTAAATTTTGTGTATTTATCTTGAGCCGTAATTAACTTGAACTTGAAGTTTTTCGGGTTTAATTTCAAGCTCAAGTTAATTAGGTATTATTAGATAATACTTTATGTTTTACTTTGTCTATTTCAAATTATATTTATTTGAATTTTTGAATAATAAATGGTGATTGTATTGTATTTGTTTTGTTTTGCGAGTACTAATACAATTAACATATCCTCACACCTTTAAATATCGAGGTACGTAACAATTGTTTTAAATTTCATATATTTATCTCGGGCCTAATTAACTTGAGCTTGAAGTTTTCCGCGTTCAATTTTAAGCTCAAGTTTATTAGGTGTTATTAGACAATATCTTATGTTATATTTTTTCTATTTCAAATTATGTTAATTTTAATTTTTGAGTAATGAGTAGTGACTGTTATGCATTTTTTTTTTTGAGGACTAACGCTATAGACATATCTTCGCACCTTTAAAAATCGAGGTACGTAACAATTATTGTAAATTTTGTATATTTATCTTGAGCCGTAATTAACTTGAGCTTGAAGTTCTCCGGGTTCAACTTCAAACTCAAGTTAATTAGACATTATTAGACAATGCCTTATGTTGTACTTTGTCTATTAAAAATTATGCTGATTTTAATTTTTGAGTAATGAGTACTAACTTTTTTGCATTTCTTTTATTTTGCGAAAACTAATGCTATTGACTTATCTTGACACCTTTAAATATTGAGGTACGTAACAATCCTTTTAAATTTTTTATATTTATCTTGAGCCGTAATTAACTTGAGCTTTAACTTTTCCGGGTTCAATTTCAAGCTTAGGTCAATTAGATATTATTAGACAATGCCTTATGTTTTACTTTGTCTATTTTAAATGATGTTTATTTGAATTTTTGAATAAGAAGATGTGACTGTATTGTACTTGTTTTGTTTTGTGAGGACTAATGCTATAGACATATTTTCACATGTTTAAATATCCAGGTACGGAACAATCCTTTTAAATTTTGTGTATTTATCTTGAGCCGTAATTAACTTGAACTTGAAGTTTTTCGGGTTTAATTTCAAGCTCAAGTTAATTAGGTATTATTAGATAATACTTTATGTTTTACTTTGTCTATTTCAAATTATATTTATTTGAATTTTTGAATAATAAATGGTGATTGTATTGTATTTGTTTTGTTTTGCGAGTACTAATACAATTAACATATCCTCACACCTTTAAATATCGAGGTACGTAACAATTGTTTTAAATTTCATATATTTATCTCGGGCCTAATTAACTTGAGCTTGAAGTTTTCCGCGTTCAATTTTAAGCTCAAGTTTATTAGGTGTTATTAGACAATATCTTATGTTATATTTTTTCTATTTCAAATTATGTTAATTTTAATTTTTGAGTAATGAGTAGTGACTGTTATGCATTATTTTTTTTTGAGGACTAACGCTATAGACATATCTTCGCACCTTTAAAAATCGAGGTACGTAACAATTATTGTAAATTTTGTATATTTATCTTGAGCCGTAATTAACTTGAGCTTGAAGTTCTCCGGGTTCAACTTCAAACTCAAGTTAATTAGACATTATTAGACAATGCCTTATGTTGTACTTTGTCTATTAAAAATTATGCTGATTTTAATTTTTGAGTAATGAGTACTAACTTTTTTGCATTTCTTTTATTTTGCGAAAACTAATGCTATTGACTTATCTTGACACTTTTAAATATTGAGGTACGTAACAATCCTTTTAAATTTTTTATATTTATCTTGAGCCGTAATTAACTTGAGCTTTAACTTTTCCGGGTTCAATTTCAAGCTTAGGTCAATTAGATATTATTAGACAATGCCTTATGTTTTACTTTGTCTATTTTAAATGATGTTTATTTGAATTTTTGAATAAGAAGATGTGACTGTATTGTACTTGTTTTGTTTTGTGAGGACTAATGCTATAGACATATTTTCACATGTTTAAATATCCAGGTACGGAACAATCCTTTTAAATTTTGTGTATTTATCTTGAGCCGTAATTAACTTGAACTTGAAGTTTTTCGGGTTTAATTTCAAGCTCAAGTTAATTAGGTATTATTAGATAATACTTTATGTTTTACTTTGTCTATTTCAAATTATATTTATTTGAATTTTTGAATAATAAATGGTGATTGTATTGTATTTGTTTTGTTTTGCGAGTACTAGTACAATTAACATATCCTCACACCTTTAAATATCGAGGTACGTAACAATTGTTTTAAATTTCATATATTTATCTCGGGCCTAATTAACTTGAGCTTGAAGTTTTCCGCGTTCAATTTTAAGCTCAAGTTTATTAGGTGTTATTAGACAATATCTTATGTTATATTTTTTCTATTTCAAATTATGTTAATTTTAATTTTTGAGTAATGAGTAGTGACTGTTATGCATTTTTTTTTTTGAGGACTAACGCTATAGACATATCTTCGCACCTTTAAAAATCGAGGTACGTAAAAAATTATTGTAAATTTTGTATATTTATCTTGAGCCGTAATTAACTTGAGCTTGAAGTTCTCCGGGTTCAACTTCAAACTCAAGTTAATTAGACATTATTAGACAATGCCTTATGTTGTACTTTGTCTATTAAAAATTATGCTGATTTTAATTTTTGAGTAATGAGTACTAACTTTTTTGCATTTCTTTTATTTTGCGAAAACTAATGCTATTGACTTATCTTGACACCTTTAAATATTGAGGTACGTAACAATCCTTTTAAATTTTTTATATTTATCTTGAGCCGTAACTAACTTGAGTTTAAAGTTTTTCGGATTCAATTTCAAGCTCAGGTCAATTAGGTATTATTAGACAATGCCTTATGTTTTACTTTGTCTATTTTAAATGATGTTTATTTGAATTTTTGAATAAGAAGTGGTGACTGTATTGTACTTGTTTTGTTTTGTGAAGACTAATGCCATTGACATATCTTCACATGTTTAAATATCGAGGTACGTAACAATCCTTTTAAATTTTGTGTGTATATATTGAGCCGTAATAAACTTGAACTTGAAGTTTTCTGGGTTCAATTTCAAGCTCATGTTAATTAGGTATTATTAAACAATGTCTTATGTTTTACTTTGTCTATTTTAAATTATATTTATTTGAAATTTTGAAAAATAATTGGTGACTGTATTGTATTTGTTTTGTTTTGCGAGGACTAATACTATTAACATATCTTCACACCTTTAAATATCGAGGTACGTAACAATTATTTTAAAATTTGTATATTTATTTTGAGCCGTAATTAACTTGAGTTTAAAATTTTTTTAGGTTTAATTTCAAGCTCAAGTTAATTAGGTATTATTAGACAAAATATTGTACTTTGACTATTTCAAATTATGTTTATTTGAATTTTTTAATAAATGGTGACTGTATTGCATTTGTTTTGTTTTGCGAGGACTAATGATATTGATATATCTTAAAACTTTAAATATCTAGGTACGTAGCAATTGTTTTAAATTTTGTATATTTATCTCGGGCCTAATTAACTTGAGCTTGAAGTTCCCCGGCTTCAATTTCAAGTTCAAGTTAATTAGGTATTTTTAGCCAATGTCTTATGTTATATTTTGTTTATTTAAATTATGCTGATTTTAATTTTTGAGTAATGAGTAATGACTGTTTTATATTTTTTTATTTGCGAGGACTAATGCTATTGACGTATCTTGACAACTTTAAATATTGAGGTACGTAACAATTATTTTAATTTTTTTATATTTATCTTAAGCCATAATTAACTTAAGCTTAAAGTTTTTCGGATTCAATTTCAAGCTTAGGTCAATTAGGTATTATTAGAAAATGCCTTATGTTTTACTTTGTCTATTTTAAATGATGTTTATTTGAATTTTTGAATAAGAAGTGGTGACTCTATTGTACTTGTTTTGTTTTGTGAGGACTAATGCTATAGACATATTTTCACATGTTTAAATATCGAGGTACGTAACAATCCTTTTAAATTTTGTGTGTTTATCTTGAGCCGTAATAAACTTGAACTTGAAGTTTCCCGGGTTCAATTTCAAGCTCAAGTTAATTAGGTATTATTAAACAATGTCTTATGTTTTACTTTGTCTATTTCAAATTATATTCATTTCAATTTTTGAATAATAATTGGTGACTGTATTGTATTTGTTTTGTTTTGCGAGGACTAATACTATTAACATATTTTCACACCTTTAAATATCGAGGTACGTAACATTTGTTTTAAAATTTATATATTTATTTTGAGCCGTAATTAACTTGAGTTTAAATTTTTTCAAGTTCAATTTCAAGCTTAAGTTAATTAGGTATTATTAGACAAAATATTGTACTTTGACTATTTCTAATTAATCTATTTTAAATTATGCTAATTTTAATTTTTGAGTAATGAGTAGTGACTATTTTATATTTTTTTATTTTGCGAGGACTAATGCTATTGACGTATCTTGACCCCTTTAAATATTGAGATACGTAACAATCCTTTTAAATTTTCTGTATTTATCTTGAGACGTAATTATCTTGAGTTTGAATTTCCCCGGGTTCAACTTCAAGCTCAAGTTAATTAGGTATTATTTTACAATGCCTTATGTTGTACTTTGTCTATTAAAAATTATGCTGATTTTAATTTTTTAGTAATGAGTATTGATTGTTTTGCATATATTTTATTTTGCGAGAACTAATTCTATTGATATATCTTGACACCTTTAAATATTGAGGTACGTAACAATCCTTTTAAATTTTTTATATTTATCTTGAGCCGTAATTAACTTGAGCTTGAAGTTTCTTGGGTTCAATTTCAAGCTCAAGTTAATTAGGTATTATTAGACAATGCTTTACATTTTACTTTGTCTATTTCAAATTATATTTATTTAAATTTTTAAATAATAAATGGTGACTGTATTGTATTTATTTTATTTTGCGAGGACTAATGCTATTAACATATCTTCACTCCTTTAAATATCAAGGTACGTAACAATTATTTTAAATTTTCTATATTTATCTTGAGACGTAATTAACTTGAGTTTTAAGTTCTCCGAGTTCAACTTCAAGCTCAAGTTAAATAGGTATTATTTGACAATGGCTTATGTTGTACTTTGTCTATTAAAAATTATGCTAATTTTAATTTTTTAGTAATGAGTATTGACTGTTTTGTATTTTTTTTTATTTTGAGACAACTAATTCTATTGATATATATTGACACCTTTAAATATTGAGGTGCAAAACAATCCTTTTAAATTTTTTATATTCATCTTGAGACATAATTAACTTGAGCTTGAAGTTTTCCAGTTTCAATTTCAAGCTTAGGTCAATTAAGTATTATTAGACAATGTCTTATGTTTTACTTTATCTTTTTTAAATGATGTTTATATGAATTTTTGAATAAGAAGTGGTGAGTGTATTGTACTTGTTTTTTTTTTTTTTTTTTTGTGACGACTAATGCTATAGACATCTTCACATGTTTAAATATCGAGGTACGTAATAATCCTTTTAAAACTTGTATATTTATCTTAAGCCGTAATTAAGTTGAGTTTGAAATTTTTTGGGTTCAATTTCAAGTTCAGGTTAATTAGGTATTATTAGAAATTGCCTTATGTTTTACTTTTTCTATTTCAAATGATGTTTATTTGAATTTTTGTGTAATAAGTGGTGACTGTATTGTATTTGTTTTGTTTTGCGAGGACTAATGCTATTAACATATCTTCATACCTTTAAA
>BRYF01000013.1:12290000-12392500 GCA_030159135.1 Actinidia polygama
GTTTTGGAATCAATGAGTTTTTAAAATTATATTTTTGTCCCTGAACTTATTGACATTTACAGTTTGAACATAAAGTTTTTAGAATTATATTTTGATGCATTGATTTTTTAAATTTTTTCAATTAAGTCCTCCAAGGTTTTCATTCTAGTTGTATACCATAAGTATTTTAAATTTATATTTTTGGTCCCCTAATTTTTTGATATTTACAGTTTGTCCCTTAAAAGTTTAAAATTATACATCAGTCCCTGGCCTTTCTAAATTTCTTTAATTAAGTTCTCCGAAGTTTTATTTAGTTTTGGAATCAATATGTGTTTAGAATTATATTTTGATCCATTTATTTTTTAAAGTTTTTCAATTAAGTCCCCCAAGGTTTTCATTCTAGTTGTATATCATAAGTTTTTTAAATTTATATTTTTGGTATCCTAACTTTTTGATATTTACAGTTTGTCCCTTAAAAGTTTAAAATTATACATCAGTCCCTGGCCTTTCTAAATTTCTTTAATTAAGTTCTCCCAAGTTTTATTTACTTTTGGAATCAATAAGTTTTTAAAATTATATTTTTGTCCCTGCACTTATTGATATTTATAGTTTGAACATAAAGTTTTTAGAATTATATTTTGATCCATTGATTTTTAAAATTTTTTTAATTAAGTCCCCCACGGTTTTCATTCTAGTTGTATACCAGAAGTTTTTTAAATTTATATTTTTGGTCCCCTAATTTTTGATATTTACAGTTTGTCCCTTAAAAGTTTAAAATTATACATCAGTCCCTGGCCTTTCTAAATTTCTTTAATTAAGTTCTCCGAAGTTTTATTTAGTTTTGGAATCAATATGTTTTTAGAATTATATTTTGATCCATTTATTTTTTAAATTTTTTCAATTAAGTCCCCCAAGGTTTTCATTCTAGTTGTATATCATAAGTTTTTTAAATTTATATTTTTGGTGTCCTAACTTTTTGATATTTACAGTTTGTCCCTTAAAAGTTTAAAATTATACATCAGTCCCTGGCCTTTCTAAATTTCTTTAATTAAGTTCTCCGAAGTTTTATTTACTTTTGGAATCAATATGTTTTTAGAATTATATTTTGATCCATTTATTTTTTAAATTTTTTCAATTAAGTCCCCCAAGGTTTTCATTCTAGTTGTATATCATAAGTTTTTTAAATTTATATTTTTGGTGTCCTAACTTTTTGATATTTACAGTTTGTCCCTTAAAAGTTTAAAATTATACATCAGTCCGTGGCCTTTCTAAATTTCTTTAATTAAGTTCTCCCAAGTTTTATTTACTTTTGGAATCAATAAGTTTTTAAAATTATATTTTTGTCCCTGCACTTATTGATATTTACAGTTTGAACATAAAGTTTTTAGAATTATATTTTGATCCATTGATTTTTAAAATTTTTTTAATTAAGTCCCCCACGGTTTTCATTCTAGTTGTATACCAGAAGTTTTTTAAATTTATATTTTTGGTCCCCTAATTTTTGATATTTACAGTTTGTCCCTTAAAAGTTTAAAATTATACATCAGTCCCTGGACTTTCTAAATTTCTTTAATTAAGTTCTCCGAAGTTTTATTTAGTTTTGGAATCAATATGTTTTTAGAATTATATTTTGATCCATTTATTTTTTAAATTTTTTCAATTAAGTCCCCCAAGGTTTTCATTCTAGTTGTATATCATAAGTTTTTTAAATTTATATTTTTGGTGTCCTAACTTTTTGATATTTACAGTTTGTCCCTTAAAAGTTTAAAATTATACATCAGTCCCTGGCCTTTCTAAATTTCTTTAATTAAGTTCTCCGAAGTTTTATTTACTTTTAGAATCAATATGTTTTTAGAATTATATTTTGATCCATTTATTTTTTAAATTTTTTCAATTAAGTCCCCCAAGGTTTTCATTCTAGTTGTATATCATAAGTTTTTTAAATTTATATTTTTTGTGTCCTAACTTTTTGATATTTACAGTTTGTCCCTTAAAAGTTTAAAATTATACATCAGTCCCTGGCCTTTCTAAATTTCTTTAATTAAGTTCTCCCAAGTTTTATTTACTTTTGGAATCAATAAGTTTTTAAAATTATATTTTTGTCCCTGCACTTATTGATATTTACAGTTTGAACATAAAGTTTTTAGAATTATATTTTGATCCATTAATTTTTAAAATTTTTTTAATTAAGTCCCCCACGGTTTTCATTCTAGTTGTATACCACAAGTTTTTTTAATTTATATTTTTGGTCCCCTAATTTTTGATATTTACAGTTTGTCCCTTAAAAGTTTAAAATTATACATCAGTCCCTGGACTTTCTAAATTTCTTTAATTAAGTTCTCCCAAGTTTTATTTACTTTTGGAATCAATAAGTTTTTAAAATTATATTTTTGTCCCTGCACTTATTGATATTTACAGTTTGAACATAAAGTTTTTAGAATTGTATTTTGATCCATTGATTTTTAAAATTTTTTTAATTAAGTCCCCCACGGTTTTCATTCTAGTTGTATACCAGAAGTTTTTTAAATTTATATTTTTGGTCCCCTAATTTTTGATATTTACAGTTTGTCCCTTAAAAGTTTAAAATTATACATCAGTCCCTGGACTTTCTAAATTTCTTTAATTAAGTTCTCCGAAGTTTTATTTAGTTTTGGAATCAATATGTTTTTAGAATTATATTTTGATCCATTTATTTTTTAAATTTTTTCAATTAAGTCCCCCAAGGTTTTCATTCTAGTTGTATATCATAAGTTTTTTAAATTTATATTTTTGGTGTCCTAACTTTTTGATATTTACAGTTTGTCCCTTAAAAGTTTAAAATTATACATCAGTCCCTGGCCTTTCTAAATTTCTTTAATTAAGTTCTCCCAAGTTTTATTTACTTTTGGAATCAATAAGTTTTTAAAATTATATTTTTGTCCCTGCACTTATTGACATTTACAGTTTGAACATAAAGTTTTTAGAATTACATTTTGATCCATTGATTTTTAAAATTTTTTCAATTAAGTCCCCCACGGTTTTCATTCTAGTTGTATACCAGAAGTTTTTTAAATTTATATTTTTGGTCCCCTAATTTTTGATATTTACAGTTTGTCCCTTAAAAGTTTAAAATTATACATCAGTCCCTGGCCTTTCTAAATTTCTTTAATTAAGTTCTCCGAAGTTTTATTTAGTTTTGGAATCAATATGTGTTTAGAATTATATTTTGATCCATTTATTTTTTAAAGTTTTTCAATTAAGTCCCCCAAGGTTTTCATTCTAGTTGTATATCATAAGTTTTTTAAATTTATATTTTTGGTATCCTAACTTTTTGATATTTACAGTTTGTCCCTTAAAAGTTTAAAATTATACATCAGTCCCTGGCCTTTCTAAATTTCTTTAATTAAGTTCTCCCAAGTTTTATTTACTTTTGGAATCAATAAGTTTTTAAAATTATATTTTTGTCCCTGCACTTATTGATATTTATAGTTTGAACATAAAGTTTTTAGAATTATATTTTGATCCATTGATTTTTAAAATTTTTTTAATTAAGTCCCCCAAGGTTTTCATTCTAGTTGTATATCATAAGTTTTTTAAATTTATATTTTTGGTGTCCTAACTTTTTGATATTTACAGTTTGTCCCTTAAAAGTTTAAAATTATACATCAGTCCCTGGCCTTTCTAAATTTCTTTAATTAAGTTCTCCCAAGTTTTATTTACTTTTGGAATCAATAAGTTTTTAAAATTATATTTTTGTCCCTGCACTTATTGATATTTATAGTTTGAACATAAAGTTTTTAGAATTATATTTTGATCCATTGATTTTTAAAATTTTTTTAATTAAGTCCCCCACGGTTTTCATTCTAGTTGTATACCAGAAGTTTTTTAAATTTATATTTTTGGTCCCCTAATTTTTGATATTTACAGTTTGTCCCTTAAAAGTTTAAAATTATACATCAGTCCCTGGACTTTCTAAATTTCTTTAATTAAGTTCTCCGAAGTTTTATTTAGTTTTGGAATCAATATGTTTTTAGAATTATATTTTGATCCATTTATTTTTTAAATTTTTTCAATTAAGTCCCCCAAGGTTTTCATTCTAGTTGTATATCATAAGTTTTTTAAATTTATATTTTTGGTGTCCTAACTTTTTGATATTTACAGTTTGTCCCTTAAAAGTTTAAAATTATACATCAGTCCCTGGCCTTTCTAAATTTCTTTAATTAAGTTCTCCCAAGTTTTATTTACTTTTGGAATCAATAAGTTTTTAAAATTATATTTTTGTCCCTGCACTTATTGACATTTACAGTTTGAACATAAAGTTTTTAGAATTACATTTTGATCCATTGATTTTTAAAATTTTTTCAATTAAGTCCCCCACGGTTTTCATTCTAGTTGTATACCAGAAGTTTTTTAAATTTATATTTTTGGTCCCCTAATTTTTGATATTTACAGTTTGTCCCTTAAAATTTTAAAATTATACATCAGTCCCTGGACTTTCTAAATTTCTTTAATTAAGTTCTCCGAAGTTTTATTTAGTTTTGGAATCAATATGTTTTTAGAATTATATTTTGATCCATTTATTTTTTAAATTTTTTCAATTAAGTCCCCCAAGGTTTTCATTCTAGTTGTATATCATAAGTTTTTTAAATTTATATTTTTGGTGTCCTAACTTTTTGATATTTACAGTTTGTCCCTCAAAAGTTTAAAATTATACATCAGTCCCTGGCCTTTCTAAATTTCTTTAATTAAGTTCTCCCAAGTTTTATTTACTTTTGGAATCAATAAGTTTTTAAAATTATATTTTTGTCCCTGCACTTATTGACATTTACAGTTTGAACATAAAGTTTTAAGAATTACATTTTGATCCATTGATTTTTAAAATTTTTTCAATTAAGTCCCCCACGGTTTTCATTCTAGTTGTATACCAGAAGTTTTTTAAATTTATATTTTTGGTCCCCTAATTTTTGATATTTACAGTTTGTCCCTTAAAATTTTAAAATTATACATCAGTCCCTGGACTTTCTAAATTTCTTTAATTAAGTTCTCCGAAGTTTTATTTAGTTTTGGAATCAATATGTTTTTAGAATTATATTTTCATCCATTTATTTTTTAAATTTTTTCAATTAAGTCCCCCAAGGTTTTCATTCTAGTTGTATATCATAAGTTTTTTAAATTTATATTTTTGGTGTCCTAACTTTTTGATATTTACAGTTTGTCCCTTAAAAGTTTAAAATTATACATCAGTCCCTGGCCTTTCTAAATTTCTTTAATTAAGTTCTCCGAAGTTTTATTTAGTTTTGGAATCAATATGTTTTTAGAATTATATTTTCATCCATTTATTTTTTAAATTTTTTCAATTAAGTCCCCCAAGGTTTTCATTCTAGTTGTATATCATAAGTTTTTTAAATTTATATTTTTGGTGTCCTAACTTTTTGATATTTACAGTTTGTCCCTTAAAAGTTTAAAATTATACATCAGTCCCTGGCCTTTCTAAATTTCTTTAATTAAGTTCTCCCAAGTTTTATTTACTTTTGGAATCAATATGTTTTTAGAATTATATTTTGATCCATTTATTTTTTAAATTTTTTCAATTAAGTCCCCCAAGGTTTTCATTCTAGTTGTATATCATAAGTTTTTTAAATTTATATTTTTTGTGTCCTAACTTTTTGATATTTACAGTTTGTCCCTTAAAAGTTTAAAATTATACATCAGTCCCTGGCCTTTCTAAATTTCTTTAATTAAGTTCTCCCAAGTTTTATTTACTTTTGGAATCAATGAGTTTTTAAAATTATATTTTTGTCCCTGAACTTATTGACATTTACAGTTTGAACATAAAGTTTTTAGAATTATGTTTTGATCCATTGATTTTTTAAATTTTTTCAATTAAGACCCCCAAGGTTTTCATTCTAGTTGTATACCATAAGTTTTTTAAATTTATATTTTTGGTCCCCTAATTTTTTGATATTTACAGTTTGTCCCTTAAAAGTTTAAAATTATACATCAGTCCCTGGCCTTTCTAAATTTCTTTAATTAAGTTCTCCCAAGTTTTATTTACTTTTGGAATCAATAAGTTTTTAAAATTATATTTTTTTCCCTGAACTTATTGATATTTACAGGTTGAACATAAAGTTTTTAGAATTATATTTTGATCCATTGATTTTTTAAATTTTTTCAATAAAGTCCCCCATGGTTTTCATTCTAGTTGTATACCATAAGTTTTTTAAATTTATATTTTTGGTCCCCTAATTTTTTGATATTTACAGTTTGTCCCTTAAAAGTTTAAAATTATACATCAGTCCCTGGCCTTTCTAAATTTCTTTAATTAAGTTCTCCCAAGTTTTATTTACTTTTGGAATCAATAAGTTTTTAAAATTATATTTTTTTCCCTGAACTTATTGATATTTACAGGTTGAACATAAAGTTTTTAGAATTATATTTTGATCCATTGATTTTTAAAATTTTTTCAATAAAGTCCCCCATGGTTTTCATTCTAGTTGTATACCATAAGTTTTTTAAATTTATATTTTTGGTCCCCTAACTTTTTAATATTTACAGTTTGTGCCCTAAAAGTTTAAAATTATACTTCGGTCCCTGGCCTTTCTAAATTTTTTTAATTAAGTTCTCCCTGGTTTTATTTAGTTTTGGAATCAATGAGTTTTTAAAATTATATTTTTGTCCCTGAACTTATTGACATTTACAGTTTGAACATAAAGTTTTTAGAATTATATTTTGATGAATTGATTTTTTAAATTTTTTCAATTAAGTCCTCCAAGGTTTTCATTCTAGTTGTATACCATAAGTATTTTAAATTTATATTTTTGGTCCCATAATTTTTTGATATTTACAGTTTGTCCCTTAAAAGTTTAAAATTATACATCAGTCCCTGGCCTTTCTAAATTTCTTTAATTAAGTTCTCCGAAGTTTTATTTAGTTTTGGAATCAATATGTTTTTAGAATTATATTTTGATCCATTTATTTTTTAAATTTTTTCAATTAAGTCTCCCAAGGTTTTCATTCTAGTTGTATATCATAAGTTTTTTAAATTTATATTTTTGGTGTCCTAACTTTTTGATATTTACAGTTTGTCCCTTAAAAGTTTAAAATTATACATCTGTCCCTGGCCTTTCTAAATTTTTTTAATTAAGTTCTCCCAAGTTTTATTTAGTTTTGGAATCAATGAGTTTTTAAAATTATATTTTTGTCCCTGAACTTATTGACATTTACAGTTTGAACATAAAGTTTTTAGAATTATGTTTTGATCCATTGATTTTTTAAATTTTTTCAATTAAGACCCCCAAGGTTTTCATTCTAGTTGTATACCATAAGTTTTTTAAATTTATATTTTTGGTTCCCTAACTTTTTCATATTTACAGTTTGTGCCCTAAAAGTTTAAAATTATACTTCGGTCCCTGGCCTTTCTAAATTTTTTTAATTAAGTTCTCCCTGGTTTTATTTAGTTTTGGAATCAATGAGTTTTTAAAATTATATTTTTGTCCCTGAACTTATTGACATTTACAGTTTGAACATAAAGTTTTTAGAATTATGTTTTGATCCATTGATTTTTTAAATTTTTTCAATTAAGACCCCCAAGGTTTTCATTCTAGTTGTATACCATAAGTTTTTTAAATTTATATTTTTGGTCCCCTAATTTTTTGATATTTACAGTTTGTCCCTTAAAAGTTTAAAATTATACATCAGTCCCTGGCCTTTCTAAATTTCTTTAATTAAGTTCTCCCAAGTTTTATTTACTTTTGGAATCAATAAGTTTTTAAAATTATATTTTTTTCCCTGAACTTATTGATATTTACAGGTTGAACATAAAGTTTTTAGAATTATATTTTGATCCATTGATTTTTTAAATTTTTTCAATAAAGTCCCCCATGGTTTTCATTCTAGTTGTATACCATAAGTTTTTTAAATTTATATTTTTGGTCCCCTAACTTTTTAATATTTACAGTTTGTGCCCTAAAAGTTTAAAATTATACTTCGGTCCCTGGCCTTTCTAAATTTTTTTAATTAAGTTCTCCCTGGTTTTATTTAGTTTTGGAATCAATGAGTTTTTAAAATTATATTTTTGTCCCTGAACTTATTGACATTTACAGTTTGAACATAAAGTTTTTAGAATTATATTTTGATGAATTGATTTTTTAAATTTTTTCAATTAAGTCCTCCAAGGTTTTCATTCTAGTTGTATACCATAAGTATTTTAAATTTATATTTTTGGTCCCATAATTTTTTGATATTTACAGTTTGTCCCTTAAAAGTTTAAAATTATACATCAGTCCCTGGCCTTTCTAAATTTCTTTAATTAAGTTCTCCGAAGTTTTATTTAGTTTTGGAATCAA
The DNA here is from genome assembly GCA_030159135.1 of Actinidia polygama. Lineage (NCBI taxonomy): Eukaryota > Viridiplantae > Streptophyta > Magnoliopsida > Ericales > Actinidiaceae > Actinidia > Actinidia polygama. Next base: position 12,298,304 of record BRYF01000013.1, read on the forward strand.
TATGTTTTTAGAATTATATTTTGATCCATTTATTTTTTAAATTTTTTCAATTAAGTCTCCCAAGGTTTTCATTCTAGTTGTATATCATAAGTTTTTTAAATTTATATTTTTGGTGTCCTAACTTTTTGATATTTACAGTTTGTCCCTTAAAAGTTTAAAATTATACATCAGTCCCTGGCCTTTCTAAATTTCTTTAATTAAGTTCTCCCAAGTTTTATTTACTTTTGGAATCAATAAGTTTTTAAAATTATATTTTTGTCCCTGCACTTATTGACATTTACAGTTTGAACATAAAGTTTTTAGAATTACATTTTGATCCATTGATTTTTAAAATTTTTTCAATTAAGTCCCCCACGGTTTTCATTCTAGTTGTATACCAGAAGTTTTTTAAATTTATATTTTTGGTCCCCTAATTTTTGATATTTACAGTTTGTCCCTTAAAATTTTAAAATTATACATCAGTCCCTGGCCTTTCTAAATTTCTTTAATTAAGTTCTCCGAAGTTTTATTTAGTTTTGGAATCAATATGTTTTTAGAATTATATTTTGATCCATTTATTTTTTAAATTTTTTCAATTAAGTCCCCCAAGGTTTTCATTCTAGTTGTATATCATAAGTTTTTTAAATTTATATTTTTGGTGTCCTAACTTTTTGATATTTACAGTTTGTCCCTCAAAAGTTTAAAATTATACATCCGTCCCTGGCCTTTCTAAATTTCTTTAATTAAGTTCTCCCAAGTTTTATTTACTTTTGGAATCAATAAGTTTTTAAAATTATATTTTTGTCCCTGCACTTATTGATATTTACAGTTTGAACATAAAGTTTTTAGAATTATATTTTGATCCATTGATTTTTTTAAATTTTTTCAATTAAGTCCCCCTTGGTTTTCATTCTAGTTGTATACCATAAGTTTTTTAAATTTATATTTTTGGTTTCCTAACTTTTTCATATTTACAGTTTGTGCCCTAAAAGTTTAAAATTATACTTCGGTCCCTGGCCTTTCTAAATTTTTTTAATTAAGTTATCCCTGGTTTTATTTAGTTTTGGAATCAATGAGTTTTTAAAATTATATTTTTGTCCCTGAACTTATTGACATTTACAGTTTGAACATAAAGTTTTTAGAATTATGTTTTGATCCATTGATTTTTTAAATTTTTTCAATTAAGACCCCCAAGGTTTTCATTCTAGTTGTATACCATAAGTTTTTTAAATTTATGTTTTTGGTTCCCTAACTTTTTCATATTTACAGTTTGTGCCCTAAAAGTTTAAAATTATACTTCGGTCCCTGGCCTTTCTAAATTTTTTTAATTAAGTTCTCCCTGGTTTTATTTAGTTTTGGAATCAATGAGTTTTTAAAATTATATTTTTGTCCCTGAACTTATTGACATTTACAGTTTGAACATAAAGTTTTTAGAATTATATTTTGATGCATTGATTTTTTAAATTTTTTCAATTAAGTCCTCCAAGGTTTTCATTCTAGTTGTATACCATAAGTATTTTAAATTTATATTTTTGGTCCCCTAATTTTTTGATATTTACAGTTTGTCCCTTAAAAGTTTAAAATTATACATCAGTCCCTGGCCTTTCTAAATTTCTTTAATTAAGTTCTCCCAAGTTTTATTTACTTTTGGAATCAATAAGTTTTTAAAATTATATTTTTGTCCCTGCACTTATTGACATTTACAGTTTGAACATAAAGTTTTTAGAATTACATTTTGATCCATTGATTTTTAAAATTTTTTCAATTAAGTCCCCCACGGTTTTCATTCTAGTTGTATACCAGAAGTTTTTTAAATTTATATTTTTGGTCCCCTAATTTTTGATATTTACAGTTTGTCCCTTAAAATTTTAAAATTATACATCAGTCCCTGGACTTTCTAAATTTCTTTAATTAAGTTCTCCGAAGTTTTATTTAGTTTTGGAATCAATATGTTTTTAGAATTATATTTTGATCCATTTATTTTTTAAATTTTTTCAATTAAGTCCCCCAAGGTTTTCATTCTAGTTGTATATCATAAGTTTTTTAAATTTATATTTTTGGTGTCCTAACTTTTTGATATTTACAGTTTGTCCCTCAAAAGTTTAAAATTATACATCCGTCCCTGGCCTTTCTAAATTTCTTTAATTAAGTTCTCCCAAGTTTTATTTACTTTTGGAATCAATAAGTTTTTAAAATTATATTTTTGTCCCTGCACTTATTGATATTTACAGTTTGAACATAAAGTTTTTAGAATTATATTTTGATCCATTGATTTTTTTAAATTTTTTCAATTAAGTCCCCCTTGGTTTTCATTCTAGTTGTATACCATAAGTTTTTTAAATTTATATTTTTGGTTTCCTAACTTTTTCATATTTACAGTTTGTGCCCTAAAAGTTTAAAATTATACTTCGGTCCCTGGCCTTTCTAAATTTTTTTAATTAAGTTCTCCCTGGTTTTATTTAGTTTTGGAATCAATGAGTTTTTAAAATTATATTTTTGTCCCTGAACTTATTGACATTTACAGTTTGAACATAAAGTTTTTAGAATTATATTTTGATCCATTGATTTTTTTAAATTTTTTCAATTAAGTCCCCCTTGGTTTTCATTCTAGTTGTATACCATAAGTTTTTTAAATTTATGTTTTTGGTTCCCTAACTTTTTCATATTTACAGTTTGTGCCCTAAAAGTTTAAAATTATACTTCGGTCCCTGGCCTTTCTAAATTTTTTTAATTAAGTTCTCCCTGGTTTTATTTAGTTTTGGAATCAATGAGTTTTTAAAATTATATTTTTGTCCCTGAACTTATTGACATTTACAGTTTGAACATAAAGTTTTTAGAATTATATTTTGATGCATTGATTTTTTAAATTTTTTCAATTAAGTCCTCCAAGGTTTTCATTCTAGTTGTATACCATAAGTATTTTAAATTTATATTTTTGGTCCCCTAATTTTTTGATATTTACAGTTTGTCCCTTAAAAGTTTAAAATTATACATCAGTCCCTGGCCTTTCTAAATTTCTTTAATTAAGTTCTCCCAAGTTTTATTTACTTTTGGAATCAATAAGTTTTTAAAATTATATTTTTGTCCCTGCACTTATTGACATTTACAGTTTGAACATAAAGTTTTTAGAATTACATTTTGATCCATTGATTTTTAAAATTTTTTCAATTAAGTCCCCCACGGTTTTCATTCTAGTTGTATACCAGAAGTTTTTTAAATTTATATTTTTGGTCCCCTAATTTTTGATATTTACAGTTTGTCCCTTAAAATTTTAAAATTATACATCAGTCCCTGGACTTTCTAAATTTCTTTAATTAAGTTCTCCGAAGTTTTATTTAGTTTTGGAATCAATATGTTTTTAGAATTATATTTTGATCCATTTATTTTTTAAATTTTTTCAATTAAGTCCCCCAAGGTTTTCATTCTAGTTGTATATCATAAGTTTTTTAAATTTATATTTTTGGTGTCCTAACTTTTTGATATTTACAGTTTGTCCCTCAAAAGTTTAAAATTATACATCCGTCCCTGGCCTTTCTAAATTTCTTTAATTAAGTTCTCCCAAGTTTTATTTACTTTTGGAATCAATAAGTTTTTAAAATTATATTTTTGTCCCTGCACTTATTGATATTTACAGTTTGAACATAAAGTTTTTAGAATTATATTTTGATCCATTGATTTTTTTAAATTTTTTCAATTAAGTCCCCCTTGGTTTTCATTCTAGTTGTATACCATAAGTTTTTTAAATTTATATTTTTGGTTTCCTAACTTTTTCATATTTACAGTTTGTGGCCTAAAAGTTTAAAATTATACTTCGGTCCCTGGCCTTTCTAAATTTTTTTAATTAAGTTCTCCCTGGTTTTATTTAGTTTTGGAATCAATGAGTTTTTAAAATTATATTTTTGTCCCTGAACTTATTGACATTTACAGTTTGAACATAAAGTTTTTAGAATTATGTTTTGATCCATTGATTTTTTAAATTTTTTCAATTAAGACCCCCAAGGTTTTCATTCTAGTTGTATACCATAAGTTTTTTAAATTTATGTTTTTGGTTCCCTAACTTTTTCATATTTACAGTTTGTGCCCTAAAAGTTTAAAATTATACTTCGGTCCCTGGCCTTTCTAAATTTTTTTAATTAAGTTCTCCCTGGTTTTATTTAGTTTTGGAATCAATGAGTTTTTAAAATTATATTTTTGTCCCTGAACTTATTGACATTTACAGTTTGAACATAAAGTTTTTAGAATTATATTTTGATGCATTGATTTTTTAAATTTTTTCAATTAAGTCCTCCAAGGTTTTCATTCTAGTTGTATACCATAAGTATTTTAAATTTATATTTTTGGTCCCCTAATTTTTTGATATTTACAGTTTGTCCCTTAAAAGTTTAAAATTATACATCAGTCCCTGGCCTTTCTAAATTTCTTTAATTAAGTTCTCCGAAGTTTTATTTAGTTTTGGAATCAATATGTTTTTAGAATTATATTTTCATCCATTTATTTTTTAAATTTTTTCAATTAAGTCCCCCAAGGTTTTCATTCTAGTTGTATATCATAAGTTTTTTAAATTTATATTTTTGGTGTCCTAACTTTTTGATATTTACAGTTTGTCCCTTAAAAGTTTAAAATTATACATCAGTCCCTGGCCTTTCTAAATTTCTTTAATTAAGTTCTCCCAAGTTTTATTTACTTTTGGAATCAATATGTTTTTAGAATTATATTTTGATCCATTTATTTTTTAAATTTTTTCAATTAAGTCCCCCAAGGTTTTCATTCTAGTTGTATATCATAAGTTTTTTAAATTTATATTTTTTGTGTCCTAACTTTTTGATATTTACAGTTTGTCCCTTAAAAGTTTAAAATTATACATCAGTCCCTGGCCTTTCTAAATTTCTTTAATTAAGTTCTCCCAAGTTTTATTTACTTTTGGAATCAATAAGTTTTTAAAATTATATTTTTGTCCTTGCACTTATTGATATTTACAGTTTGAACATAAAGTTTTTAGAATTATATTTTGATACATTGATTTTTTTAAATTTTTTCAATTAAGTCCCCCATGGTTTTCATTCTAGTTGTATACCATAAGTTTTTTAAATTTATATTTTTGGTTTCCTAACTTTTTGATATTTACCGTTTGTCCCTTAAAAATTTAAAATTATACATCAGTCCTTGGCCATTCTAAATTTCTTTAATTAAGTTCTCCCAAGTTTTGTTTAGTTTTGGAATCAATGAGTTTTTAAAATTATATTTTTGTCCCTGAACTTATTGACATTTACAGTTTGAACATAAAGTTTTTAGAATTATGTTTTGATCCATTGATTTTTAAAATTTTTTCAATTAAGACCCCCAAGGTTTTCATTCTAGTTGTATACCATAAGTTTTTTAAATTTATATTTTTGGTGTCCTAACTTTTTGATATTTACAGTTTGTCCCTTAAAAGTTTAAAATTATACATCAGTCCCTGGCCTTTCTAAATTTCTTTAATTAAGTTCTCCCAAGTTTTATTTACTTTTGGAATCAATAAGTTTTTAAAATTATATTTTTGTCCCTGCACTTATTGATATTTACAGTTTGAACATAAAGTTTTTAGAATTATATTTTGATCCATTGATTTTTTTAAATTTTTTCAATTAAGTCCCCCATGGTTTTCATTCTAGTTGTATACCATAAGTTTTTTAAATTTATATTTTTGGTTTCCTAACTTTTTGATATTTACCGTTTGTCCCTTAAAAATTTAAAATTATACATCAGTCCTTGGCCATTCTAAATTTCTTTAATTAAGTTCTCCCAAGTTTTATTTAGTTTTGGAATCAATGAGTTTTTAAAATTATATTTTTGTCCCTGAACTTATTGACATTTACAGTTTGAACATAAAGTTTTTAGAATTATGTTTTGATCCATTGATTTTTTAAATTTTTTCAATTAAGACCCCCAAGGTTTTCATTCTAGTTGTATACCATAAGTTTTTTAAATTTATATTTTTGGTTCCCTAACTTTTTCATATTTACAGTTTGTGCCCTAAAAGTTTAAAATTATACTTCGGTCCCTGGCCTTTCTAAATTTTTTTAATTAAGTTCTCCCTGGTTTTATTTAGTTTTGGAATCAATGAGTTTTTAAAATTATATTTTTGTCCCTGAACTTATTGACATTTACAGTTTGAACATAAAGTTTTTAGAATTATGTTTTGATCCATTGATTTTTTAAATTTTTTCAATTAAGACCCCCAAGGTTTTCATTCTAGTTGTATACCATAAGTTTTTTAAATTTATATTTTTGGTCCCCTAATTTTTTGATATTTACAGTTTGTCCCTTAAAAGTTTAAAATTATACATCAGTCCCTGGCCTTTCTAAATTTCTTTAATTAAGTTCTCCCAAGTTTTATTTACTTTTGGAATCAATAAGTTTTTAAAATTATATTTTTTTCCCTGAACTTATTGATATTTACAGGTTGAACATAAAGTTTTTAGAATTATATTTTGATCCATTGATTTTTTAAATTTTTTCAATAAAGTCCCCCATGGTTTTCATTCTAGTTGTATACCATAAGTTTTTTAAATTTATATTTTTGGTCCCCTAATTTTTTGATATTTACAGTTTGTCCCTTAAAATTTTAAAATTATACATCAGTCCCTGGACTTTCTAAATTTCTTTAATTAAGTTCTCCGAAGTTTTATTTAGTTTTGGAATCAATATGTTTTTAGAATTATATTTTGATCCATTTATTTTTTAAATTTTTTCAATTAAGTCTCCCAAGGTTTTCATTCTAGTTGTATATCATAAGTTTTTTAAATTTATATTTTTGGTGTCCTAACTTTTTGATATTTACAGTTTGTCCCTTAAAAGTTTAAAATTATACATCTGTCCCTGGCCTTTCTAAATTTTTTTAATTAAGTTCTCCCAAGTTTTATTTAGTTTTGGAATCAATGAGTTTTTAAAATTATATTTTTGTCCCTGAACTTATTGACATTTACAGTTTGAACATAAAGTTTTTAGAATTATGTTTTGATCCATTGATTTTTTAAATTTTTTCAATTAAGACCCCCAAGGTTTTCATTCTAGTTGTATACCATAAGTTTTTTAAATTTATATTTTTGGTTCCCTAACTTTTTCATATTTACAGTTTGTGCCCTAAAAGTTTAAAATTATACTTCGGTCCCTGGCCTTTCTAAATTTTTTTAATTAAGTTCTCCCTGGTTTTATTTAGTTTTGGAATCAATGAGTTTTTAAAATTATATTTTTGTCCCTGAACTTATTGACATTTACAGTTTGAACATAAAGTTTTTAGAATTATGTTTTGATCCATTGATTTTTTAATTTTTTTCAATTAAGACCCCCAAGGTTTTCATTCTAGTTGTATACCATAAGTTTTTTAAATTTATATTTTTGGTCCCCTAATTTTTTGATATTTACAGTTTGTCCCTTAAAAGTTTAAAATTATACATCAGTCCCTGGCCTTTCTAAATTTCTTTAATTAAGTTCTCCCAAGTTTTATTTACTTTTGGAATCAATAAGTTTTTAAAATTATATTTTTTTCCCTGAACTTATTGATATTTACAGGTTGAACATAAAGTTTTTAGAATTATATTTTGATCCATTGATTTTTTAAATTTTTTCAATAAAGTCCCCCATGGTTTTCATTCTAGTTGTATACCATAAGTTTTTTAAATTTATATTTTTGGTCCCCTAACTTTTTAATATTTACAGTTTGTGCCCTAAAAGTTTAAAATTATACTTCGGTCCCTGGCCTTTCTAAATTTTTTTAATTAAGTTCTCCCTGGTTTTATTTAGTTTTGGAATCAATGAGTTTTTAAAATTATATTTTTGTCCCTGAACTTATTGACATTTACAGTTTGAACATAAAGTTTTTAGAATTATATTTTGATGAATTGATTTTTTAAATTTTTTCAATTAAGTCCTCCAAGGTTTTCATTCTAGTTGTATACCATAAGTATTTTAAATTTATATTTTTGGTCCCATAATTTTTTGATATTTACAGTTTGTCCCTTAAAAGTTTAAAATTATACATCAGTCCCTGGCCTTTCTAAATTTCTTTAATTAAGTTCTCCGAAGTTTTATTTAGTTTTGGAATCAATATGTTTTTAGAATTATATTTTGATCCATTTATTTTTTAAATTTTTTCAATTAAGTCTCCCAAGGTTTTCATTCTAGTTGTATATCATAAGTTTTTTAAATTTATATTTTTGGTGTCCTAACTTTTTGATATTTACAGTTTGTCCCTTAAAAGTTTAAAATTATACATCAGTCCCTGGCCTTTCTAAATTTCTTTAATTAAGTTCTCCCAAGTTTTATTTACTTTTGGAATCAATAAGTTTTTAAAATTATATTTTTGTCCCTGCACTTATTGACATTTACAGTTTGAACATAAAGTTTTAAGAATTACATTTTGATCCATTGATTTTTAAAATTTTTTCAATTAAGTCCCCCACGGTTTTCATTCTAGTTGTATACTAGAAGTTTTTTAAATTTATATTTTTGGTCCCCTAATTTTTGATATTTACAGTTTGTCCCTTAAAATTTTAAAATTATACATCAGTCCCTGGACTTTCTAAATTTCTTTAATTAAGTTCTCCGAAGTTTTATTTAGTTTTGGAATCAATATGTTTTTAGAATTATATTTTGATCCATTTATTTTTTAAATTTTTTCAATTAAGTCCCCCAAGGTTTTCATTCTAGTTGAATATCATAAGTTTTTTAAATTTATATTTTTGGTGTCCTAACTTTTTGATATTTACAGTTTGTCCCTCAAAAGTTTAAAATTATACATCAGTCCCTGGCCTTTCTAAATTTCTTTAATTAAGTTCTCCCAAGTTTTATTTACTTTTGGAATCAATAAGTTTTTAAAATTATATTTTTGTCCCTGCACTTATTGATATTTACAGTTTGAACATAAAGTTTTTAGAATTATATTTTGATCCATTGATTTTTTTAAATTTTTTCAATTAAGTCCCCCTTGGTTTTCATTCTAGTTGTATACCATAAGTTTTTTAAATTTATATTTTTGGTTTCCTAACTTTTTCATATTTACAGTTTGTGCCCTAAAAGTTTAAAATTATACTTCGGTCCCTGGCCTTTCTAAATTTTTTTAATTAAGTTCTCCCTGGTTTTATTTAGTTTTGGAATCAATGAGTTTTTAAAATTATATTTTTGTCCCTGAACTTATTGACATTTACAGTTTGAACATAAAGTTTTTAGAATTATGTTTTGATCCATTGATTTTTTAAATTTTTTCAATTAAGACCCCCAAGGTTTTCATTCTAGTTGTATACCATAAGTTTTTTAAATTTATATTTTTGGTTCCCTAACTTTTTCATATTTACAGTTTGTGCCCTAAAAGTTTAAAATTATACTTCGGTCCCTGGCCTTTCTAAATTTTTTTAATTAAGTTCTCCCTGGTTTTATTTAGTTTTGGAATCAATGAGTTTTTAAAATTATATTTTTGTCCCTGCACTTATTGACATTTACAGTTTGAACATAAAGTTTTAAGAATTACATTTTGATCCATTGATTTTTAAAATTTTTTCAATTAAGTCCCCCACGGTTTTCATTCTAGTTGTATACCAGAAGTTTTTTAAATTTATATTTTTGGTCCCCTAATTTTTGATATTTACAGTTTGTCCCTTAAAATTTTAAAATTATACATCAGTCCCTGGACTTTCTAAATTTCTTTAATTAAGTTCTCCGAAGTTTTATTTAGTTTTGGAATCAATATGTTTTAAGAATTATATTTTGATCCATTTATTTTTTAAATTTTTTCAATTAAGTCCCCCAAGGTTTTCATTCTAGTTGTATATCATAAGTTTTTTAAATTTATATTTTTGGTGTCCTAACTTTTTGATATTTACAGTTTGTCCCTCAAAAGTTTAAAATTATACATCAGTCCCTGGCCTTTCTAAATTTCTTTAATTAAGTTCTCCCAAGTTTTATTTACTTTTGGAATCAATAAGTTTTTAAAATTATATTTTTGTCCCTGCACTTATTGATATTTACAGTTTGAACATAAAGTTTTTAGAATTATATTTTGATACATTGATTTTTTTAAATTTTTTCAATTAAGTCCCCCATGGTTTTCATTCTAGTTGTATACCATAAGTTTTTTAAATTTATATTTTTGGTTTCCTAACTTTTTGATATTTACCGTTTGTCCCTTAAAAATTTAAAATTATACATCAGTCCTTGGCCATTCTAAATTTCTTTAATTAAGTTCTCCCAAGTTTTATTTAGTTTTGGAATCAATGAGTTTTTAAAATTATATTTTTGTCCCTGAACTTATTGACATTTACAGTTTGAACATAAAGTTTTTAGAATTATGTTTTGATCCATTGATTTTTTAAATTTTTTCAATTAAGACCCCCAAGGTTTTCATTCTAGTTGTATACCATAAGTTTTTTAAATTTATATTTTTGGTTCCCTAACTTTTTCATATTTACAGTTTGTGCCCTAAAAGTTTAAAATTATACTTCGGTCCCTGGCCTTTCTAAATTTTTTTAATTAAGTTCTCCCTGGTTTTATTTAGTTTTGGAATCAATGAGTTTTTAAAATTATATTTTTGTCCCTGAACTTATTGACATTTACAGTTTGAACATAAAGTTTTTAGAATTATATTTTGATGCATTGATTTTTTAAATTTTTTCAATTAAGTCCTCCAAGGTTTTCATTCTAGTTGTATACCATAAGTATTTTAAATTTATATTTTTGGTCCCCTAATTTTTTGATATTTACAGTTTGTCCCTTAAAAGTTTAAAATTATACATCAGTCCCTGGCCTTTCTAAATTTCTTTAATTAAGTTCTCCGAAGTTTTATTTAGTTTTGGAATCAATATGTTTTTAGAATTATATTTTCATCCATTTATTTTTTAAATTTTTTCAATTAAGTCCCCCAAGGTTTTCATTCTAGTTGTATATCATAAGTTTTTTAAATTTATATTTTTGGTGTCCTAACTTTTTGATATTTACAGTTTGTCCCTTAAAAGTTTAAAATTATACATCAGTCCCTGGCCTTTCTAAATTTCTTTAATTAAGTTCTCCCAAGTTTTATTTACTTTTGGAATCAATATGTTTTTAGAATTATATTTTGATCCATTTATTTTTTAAATTTTTTCAATTAAGTCCCCCAAGGTTTTCATTCTAGTTGTATATCATAAGTTTTTTAAATTTATATTTTTTGTGTCCTAACTTTTTGATATTTACAGTTTGTCCCTTAAAAGTTTAAAATTATACATCAGTCCCTGGCCTTTCTAAATTTCTTTAATTAAGTTCTCCCAAGTTTTATTTACTTTTGGAATCAATAAGTTTTTAAAATTATATTTTTGTCCCTGCACTTATTGATATTTACAGTTTGAACATAAAGTTTTTAGAATTATATTTTGATCCATTGATTTTTTTAAATTTTTTCAATTAAGTCCCCCATGGTTTTCATTCTAGTTGTATACCATAAGTTTTTTAAATTTATATTTTTGGTTTCCTAACTTTTTGATATTTACCGTTTGTCCCTTAAAAATTTAAAATTATACATCAGTCCTTGGCCATTCTAAATTTCTTTAATTAAGTTCTCCCAAGTTTTGTTTAGTTTTGGAATCAATGAGTTTTTAAAATTATATTTTTGTCCCTGAACTTATTGACATTTACAGTTTGAACATAAAGTTTTTAGAATTATGTTTTGATCCATTGATTTTTTAAATTTTTTCAATTAAGACCCCCAAGGTTTTCATTCTAGTTGTATACCATAAGTTTTTTAAATTTATATTTTTGGTGTCCTAACTTTTTGATATTTACAGTTTGTCCCTTAAAAGTTTAAAATTATACATCAGTCCCTGGCCTTTCTAAATTTCTTTAATTAAGTTCTCCCAAGTTTTATTTACTTTTGGAATCAATAAGTTTTTAAAATTATATTTTTGTCCCTGCACTTATTGATATTTACAGTTTGAACATAAAGTTTTTAGAATTATATTTTGATACATTGATTTTTTTAAATTTTTTCAATTAAGTCCCCCATGGTTTTCATTCTAGTTGTATACCATAAGTTTTTTAAATTTATATTTTTGGTTTCCTAACTTTTTGATATTTACCGTTTGTCCCTTAAAAATTTAAAATTATACATCAGTCCTTGGCCATTCTAAATTTCTTTAATTAAGTTCTCCCAAGTTTTATTTAGTTTTGGAATCAATGAGTTTTTAAAATTATATTTTTGTCCCTGAACTTATTGACATTTACAGTTTGAACATAAAGTTTTTAGAATTATGTTTTGATCCATTGATTTTTTAAATTTTTTCAATTAAGACCCCCAAGGTTTTCATTCTAGTTGTATACCATAAGTTTTTTAAATTTATATTTTTGGTTCCCTAACTTTTTCATATTTACAGTTTGTGCCCTAAAAGTTTAAAATTATACTTCGGTCCCTGGCCTTTCTAAATTTTTTTAATTAAGTTCTCCCTGGTTTTATTTAGTTTTGGAATCAATGAGTTTTTAAAATTATATTTTTGTCCCTGAACTTATTGACATTTACAGTTTGAACATAAAGTTTTTAGAATTATGTTTTGATCCATTGATTTTTTAAATTTTTTCAATTAAGACCCCCAAGGTTTTCATTCTAGTTGTATACCATAAGTTTTTTAAATTTATATTTTTGGTCCCCTAATTTTTTGATATTTACAGTTTGTCCCTTAAAAGTTTAAAATTATACATCAGTCCCTGGCCTTTCTAAATTTCTTTAATTAAGTTCTCCCAAGTTTTATTTACTTTTGGAATCAATAAGTTTTTAAAATTATATTTTTGTCCCTGCACTTATTGATATTTACAGTTTGAACATAAAGTTTTTAGAATTATATTTTGATACATTGATTTTTTTAAATTTTTTCAATTAAGTCCCCCATGGTTTTCATTCTAGTTGTATACCATAAGTTTTTTAAATTTATATTTTTGGTTTCCTAACTTTTTGATATTTACCGTTTGTCCCTTAAAAATTTAAAATTATACATCAGTCCTTGGCCATTCTAAATTTCTTTAATTAAGTTCTCCCAAGTTTTGTTTAGTTTTGGAATCAATGAGTTTTTAAAATTATATTTTTGTCCCTGAACTTATTGACATTTACAGTTTGAACATAAAGTTTTTAGAATTATGTTTTGATCCATTGATTTTTTAAATTTTTTCAATTAAGACCCCCAAGGTTTTCATTCTAGTTGTATACCATAAGTTTTTTAAATTTATATTTTTGGTGTCCTAACTTTTTGATATTTACAGTTTGTCCCTTAAAAGTTTAAAATTATACATCAGTCCCTGGCCTTTCTAAATTTCTTTAATTAAGTTCTCCCAAGTTTTATTTACTTTTGGAATCAATAAGTTTTTAAAATTATATTTTTGTCCCTGCACTTATTGATATTTACAGTTTGAACATAAAGTTTTTAGAATTATATTTTGATCCATTGATTTTTTTAAATTTTTTCAATTAAGTCCCCCATGGTTTTCATTCTAGTTGTATACCATAAGTTTTTTAAATTTATATTTTTGGTTTCCTAACTTTTTGATATTTACCGTTTGTCCCTTAAAAATTTAAAATTATACATCAGTCCTTGGCCATTCTAAATTTCTTTAATTAAGTTCTCCCAAGTTTTATTTAGTTTTGGAATCAATGAGTTTTTAAAATTATATTTTTGTCCCTGAACTTATTGACATTTACAGTTTGAACATAAAGTTTTTAGAATTATGTTTTGATCCATTGATTTTTTAAATTTTTTCAATTAAGACCCCCAAGGTTTTCATTCTAGTTGTATACCATAAGTTTTTTAAATTTATATTTTTGGTTCCCTAACTTTTTCATATTTACAGTTTGTGCCCTAAAAGTTTAAAATTATACTTCGGTCCCTGGCCGTTCTAAATTTTTATTAATTAAGTTCTCCCTGGTTTTATTTAGTTTTGGAATCAATGAGTTTTTAAAATTATATTTTTGTCCCTGAACTTATTGACATTTACAGTTTGAACATAAAGTTTTTAGAATTATGTTTTGATCCATTGATTTTTTAAATTTTTTCAATTAAGACCCCCAAGGTTTTCATTCTAGTTGTATACCATAAGTTTTTTAAATTTATATTTTTGGTCCCCTAATTTTTTGATATTTACAGTTTGTCCCTTAAAAGTTTAAAATTATACATCAGTCCCTGGCCTTTCTAAATTTCTTTAATTAAGTTCTCCCAAGTTTTATTTACTTTTGGAATCAATAAGTTTTTAAAATTATATTTTTTTCCCTGAACTTATTGATATTTACAGGTTGAACATAAAGTTTTTAGAATTATATTTTGATCCATTGATTTTTTAAAATTTTTCAATAAAGTCCCCCATGGTTTTCATTCTAGTTGTATACCATAAGTTTTTTAAATTTATATTTTTGGTCCCCTAATTTTTTGATATTTACAGTTTGTCCCTTAAAAGTTTAAAATTATACATCAGTCCCTGGCCTTTCTAAATTTCTTTAATTAAGTTCTCCCAAGTTTTATTTACTTTTGGAATCAATAAGTTTTTAAAATTATATTTTTTTCCCTGAACTTATTGATATTTACAGGTTGAACATAAAGTTTTTAGAATTATATTTTGATCCATTGATTTTTAAAATTTTTTCAATAAAGTCCCCCATGGTTTTCATTCTAGTTGTATACCATAAGTTTTTTAAATTTATATTTTTGGTGTCCTAACTTTTTGATATTTACAGTTTGTCCCTTAAAAGTTTAAAATTATACATCAGTCCCTGGCCTTTCTAAATTTCTTTAATTAAGTTCTCCCAAGTTTTATTTACTTTTGGAATCAATAAGTTTTTAAAATTATATTTTTGTCCCTGCACTTATTGATATTTACAGTTTGAACATAAAGTTTTTAGAATTATATTTTGATCCATTGATTTTTTTAAATTTTTTCAATTAAGTCCCCCATGGTTTTCATTCTAGTTGTATACCATAAGTTTTTTAAATTTATATTTTTGGTTTCCTAACTTTTTGATATTTACCGTTTGTCCCTTAAAAATTTAAAATTATACATCAGTCCTTGGCCATTCTAAATTTCTTTAATTAAGTTCTCCCAAGTTTTATTTAGTTTTGGAATCAATGAGTTTTTAAAATTATATTTTTGTCCCTGAACTTATTGACATTTACAGTTTGAACATAAAGTTTATAGAATTATGTTTTGATCCATTGATTTTTTAAATTTTTTCAATTAAGACCCCCAAGGTTTTCATTCTAGTTGTATACCATAAGTTTTTTAAATTTATATTTTTGGTTCCCTAACTTTTTCATATTTACAGTTTGTGCCCTAAAAGTTTAAAATTATACTTCGGTCCCTGGCCTTTCTAAATTTTTTTAATTAAGTTCTCCCTGGTTTTATTTAGTTTTGGAATCAATGAGTTTTTAAAATTATATTTTTGTCCCTGAACTTATTGACATTTACAGTTTGAACATAAAGTTTTTAGAATTATGTTTTGATCCATTGATTTTTTAAATTTTTTCAATTAAGACCCCCAAGGTTTTCATTCTAGTTGTATACCATAAGTTTTTTAAATTTATATTTTTGGTCCCCTAATTTTTTGATATTTACAGTTTGTCCCTTAAAAGTTTAAAATTATACATCAGTCCCTGGCCTTTCTAAATTTCTTTAATTAAGTTCTCCCAAGTTTTATTTACTTTTGGAATCAATAAGTTTTTAAAATTATATTTTTTCCCTGAACTTATTGATATTTACAGGTTGAACATAAAGTTTTTAGAATTATATTTTGATCCATTGATTTTTTAAAATTTTTCAATAAAGTCCCCCATGGTTTTCATTCTAGTTGTATACCATAAGTTTTTTAAATTTATATTTTTGGTCCCCTAATTTTTTGATATTTACAGTTTGTCCCTTAAAAGTTTAAAATTATACATCAGTCCCTGGCCTTTCTAAATTTCTTTAATTAAGTTCTCCCAAGTTTTATTTACTTTTGGAATCAATAAGTTTTTAAAATTATATTTTTTTCCCTGAACTTATTGATATTTACAGGTTGAACATAAAGTTTTTAGAATTATATTTTGATCCATTGATTTTTAAAATTTTTTCAATAAAGTCCCCCATGGTTTTCATTCTAGTTGTATACCATAAGTTTTTTAAATTTATATTTTTGGTCCCCTAACTTTTTAATATTTACAGTTTGTGCCCTAAAAGTTTAAAATTATACTTCGGTCCCTGGCCTTTCTAAATTTTTTTAATTAAGTTCTCCCTGGTTTTATTTAGTTTTGGAATCAATGAGTTTTTAAAATTATATTTTTGTCCCTGAACTTATTGACATTTACAGTTTGAACATAAAGTTTTTAGAATTATATTTTGATGAATTGATTTTTTAAATTTTTTCAATTAAGTCCTCCAAGGTTTTCATTCTAGTTGTATACCATAAGTATTTTAAATTTATATTTTTGGTCCCATAATTTTTTGATATTTACAGTTTGTCCCTTAAAAGTTTAAAATTATACATCAGTCCCTGGCCTTTCTAAATTTCTTTAATTAAGTTCTCCGAAGTTTTATTTAGTTTTGGAATCAATATGTTTTTAGAATTATATTTTGATCCATTTATTTTTTAAATTTTTTCAATTAAGTCTCCCAAGGTTTTCATTCTAGTTGTATATCATAAGTTTTTTAAATTTATATTTTTGGTGTCCTAACTTTTTGATATTTACAGTTTGTCCCTTAAAAGTTTAAAATTATACATCTGTCCCTGGCCTTTCTAAATTTTTTTAATTAAGTTCTCCCAAGTTTTATTTAGTTTTGGAATCAATGAGTTTTTAAAATTATATTTTTGTCCCTGAACTTTTTGACATTTACAGTTTGAACATAAAGTTTATAGAATTATGTTTTGATCCATTGATTTTTTAAATTTTTTCAATTAAGACCCCCAAGGTTTTCATTCTAGTTGTATACCATAAGTTTTTTAAATTTATATTTTTGGTTCCCTAACTTTTTCATATTTACAGTTTGTGCCCTAAAAGTTTAAAATTATACTTCGGTCCCTGGCCTTTCTAAATTTTTTTAATTAAGTTCTCCCTGGTTTTATTTAGTTTTGGAATCAATGAGTTTTTAAAATTATATTTTTGTCCCTGAACTTATTGACATTTACAGTTTGAACATAAAGTTTTTAGAATTATGTTTTGATCCATTGATTTTTTAAATTTTTTCAATTAAGACCCCCAAGGTTTTCATTCTAGTTGTATACCATAAGTTTTTTAAATTTATATTTTTGGTCCCCTAATTTTTTGATATTTACAGTTTGTCCCTTAAAAGTTTAAAATTATACATCAGTCCCTGGCCTTTCTAAATTTCTTTAATTAAGTTCTCCCAAGTTTTATTTACTTTTGGAATCAATAAGTTTTTAAAATTATATTTTTTTCCCTGAACTTATTGATATTTACAGGTTGAACATAAAGTTTTTAGAATTATATTTTGATCCATTGATTTTTTAAATTTTTTCAATAAAGTCCCCCATGGTTTTCATTCTAGTTGTATACCATAAGTTTTTTAAATTTATATTTTTGGTCCCCTAACTTTTTAATATTTACAGTTTGTGCCCTAAAAGTTTAAAATTATACTTCGGTCCCTGGCCTTTCTAAATTTTTTTAATTAAGTTCTCCCTGGTTTTATTTAGTTTTGGAATCAATGAGTTTTTAAAATTATATTTTTGTCCCTGAACTTATTGACATTTACAGTTTGAACATAAAGTTTTTAGAATTATATTTTGATGAATTGATTTTTTAAATTTTTTCAATTAAGTCCTCCAAGGTTTTCATTCTAGTTGTATACCATAAGTATTTTAAATTTATATTTTTGGTCCCATAATTTTTTGATATTTACAGTTTGTCCCTTAAAAGTTTAAAATTATACATCAGTCCCTGGCCTTTCTAAATTTCTTTAATTAAGTTCTCCGAAGTTTTATTTAGTTTTGGAATCAATATGTTTTTAGAATTATATTTTGATCCATTTATTTTTTAAATTTTTTCAATTAAGTCTCCCAAGGTTTTCATTCTAGTTGTATATCATAAGTTTTTTAAATTTATATTTTTGGTGTCCTAACTTTTTGATATTTACAGTTTGTCCCTTAAAAGTTTAAAATTATACATCTGTCCCTGGCCTTTCTAAATTTTTTTAATTAAGTTCTCCCAAGTTTTATTTAGTTTTGGAATCAATGAGTTTTTAAAATTATATTTTTGTCCCTGAACTTATTGACATTTACAGTTTGAACATAAAGTTTTTAGAATTATGTTTTGATCCATTGATTTTTTAAATTTTTTCAATTAAGACCCCCAAGGTTTTCATTCTAGTTGTATACCATAAGTTTTTTAAATTTATATTTTTGGTTCCCTAACTTTTTCATATTTACAGTTTGTGCCCTAAAAGTTTAAAATTATACTTCGGTCCCTGGCCTTTCTAAATTTTTTTAATTAAGTTCTCCCTGGTTTTATTTAGTTTTGGAATCAATGAGTTTTTAAAATTATATTTTTGTCCCTGAACTTATTGACATTTACAGTTTGAACATAAAGTTTTTAGAATTATGTTTTGATCCATTGATTTTTTAAATTTTTTCAATTAAGACCCCCAAGGTTTTCATTCTAGTTGTATACCATAAGTTTTTTAAATTTATATTTTTGGTCCCCTAATTTTTTGATATTTACAGTTTGTCCCTTAAAAGTTTAAAATTATACATCAGTCCCTGGCCTTTCTAAATTTCTTTAATTAAGTTCTCCCAAGTTTTATTTACTTTTGGAATCAATAAGTTTTTAAAATTATATTTTTTTCCCTGAACTTATTGATATTTACAGGTTGAACATAAAGTTTTTAGAATTATATTTTGATCCATTGATTTTTTAAATTTTTTCAATAAAGTCCCCCATGGTTTTCATTCTAGTTGTATACCATAAGTTTTTTAAATTTATATTTTTGGTCCCCTAACTTTTTAATATTTACAGTTTGTGCCCTAAAAGTTTAAAATTATACTTCGGTCCCTGGCCTTTCTAAATTTTTTTAATTAAGTTCTCCCTGGTTTTATTTAGTTTTGGAATCAATGAGTTTTTAAAATTATATTTTTGTCCCTGAACTTATTGACATTTACAGTTTGAACATAAAGTTTTTAGAATTATATTTTGATGAATTGATTTTTTAAATTTTTTCAATTAAGTCCTCCAAGGTTTTCATTCTAGTTGTATACCATAAGTATTTTAAATTTATATTTTTGGTCCCATAATTTTTTGATATTTACAGTTTGTCCCTTAAAAGTTTAAAATTATACATCAGTCCCTGGCCTTTCTAAATTTCTTTAATTAAGTTCTCCGAAGTTTTATTTAGTTTTGGAATCAATATGTTTTTAGAATTATATTTTGATCCATTTATTTTTTAAATTTTTTCAATTAAGTCTCCCAAGGTTTTCATTCTAGTTGTATATCATAAGTTTTTTAAATTTATATTTTTGGTGTCCTAACTTTTTGATATTTACAGTTTGTCCCTTAAAAGTTTAAAATTATACATCTGTCCCTGGCCTTTCTAAATTTTTTTAATTAAGTTCTCCCAAGTTTTATTTAGTTTTGGAATCAATGAGTTTTTAAAATTATATTTTTGTCCCTGAACTTATTGACATTTACAGTTTGAACATAAAGTTTTTAGAATTATGTTTTGATCCATTGATTTTTTAAATTTTTTCAATTAAGACCCCCAAGGTTTTCATTCTAGTTGTATACCATAAGTTTTTTAAATTTATATTTTTGGTTCCCTAACTTTTTCATATTTACAGTTTGTGCCCTAAAAGTTTAAAATTATACTTCGGTCCCTGGCCTTTCTAAATTTTTTTAATTAAGTTCTCCCTGGTTTTATTTAGTTTTGGAATCAATGAGTTTTTAAAATTATATTTTTGTCCCTGAACTTATTGACATTTACAGTTTGAACATAAAGTTTTTAGAATTATGTTTTGATCCATTGATTTTTTAAATTTTTTCAATTAAGACCCCCAAGGTTTTCATTCTAGTTGTATACCATAAGTTTTTTAAATTTATATTTTTGGTCCCCTAATTTTTTGATATTTACAGTTTGTCCCTTAAAAGTTTAAAATTATACATCAGTCCCTGGCCTTTCTAAATTTCTTTAATTAAGTTCTCCCAAGTTTTATTTACTTTTGGAATCAATAAGTTTTTAAAATTATATTTTTTTCCCTGAACTTATTGATATTTACAGGTTGAACATAAAGTTTTTAGAATTATATTTTGATCCATTGATTTTTAAAATTTTTTCAATAAAGTCCCCCATGGTTTTCATTCTAGTTGTATACCATAAGTTTTTTAAATTTATATTTTTGGTCCCCTAACTTTTTAATATTTACAGTTTGTGCCCTAAAAGTTTAAAATTATACTTCGGTCCCTGGCCTTTCTAAATTTTTTTAATTAAGTTCTCCCTGGTTTTATTTAGTTTTGGAATCAATGAGTTTTTAAAATTATATTTTTGTCCCTGAACTTATTGACATTTACAGTTTGAACATAAAGTTTTTAGAATTATATTTTGATGAATTGATTTTTTAAATTTTTTCAATTAAGTCCTCCAAGGTTTTCATTCTAGTTGTATACCATAAGTATTTTAAATTTATATTTTTGGTCCCATAATTTTTTGATATTTACAGTTTGTCCCTTAAAAGTTTAAAATTATACATCAGTCCCTGGCCTTTCTAAATTTCTTTAATTAAGTTCTCCGAAGTTTTATTTAGTTTTGGAATCAATATGTTTTTAGAATTATATTTTGATCCATTTATTTTTTAAATTTTTTCAATTAAGTCTCCCAAGGTTTTCATTCTAGTTGTATATCATAAGTTTTTTAAATTTATATTTTTGGTGTCCTAACTTTTTGATATTTACAGTTTGTCCCTTAAAAGTTTAAAATTATACATCTGTCCCTGGCCTTTCTAAATTTTTTTAATTAAGTTCTCCCAAGTTTTATTTAGTTTTGGAATCAATGAGTTTTTAAAATTATATTTTTGTCCCTGAACTTATTGACATTTACAGTTTGAACATAAAGTTTTTAGAATTATGTTTTGATCCATTGATTTTTTAAATTTTTTCAATTAAGACCCCCAAGGTTTTCATTCTAGTTGTATACCATAAGTTTTTTAAATTTATATTTTTGGTTCCCTAACTTTTTCATATTTACAGTTTGTGCCCTAAAAGTTTAAAATTATACTTCGGTCCCTGGCCTTTCTAAATTTTTTTAATTAAGTTCTCCCTGGTTTTATTTAGTTTTGGAATCAATGAGTTTTTAAAATTATATTTTTGTCCCTGAACTTATTGACATTTACAGTTTGAACATAAAGTTTTTAGAATTATGTTTTGATCCATTGATTTTTTAAATTTTTTCAATTAAGACCCCCAAGGTTTTCATTCTAGTTGTATACCATAAGTTTTTTAAATTTATATTTTTGGTCCCCTAATTTTTTGATATTTACAGTTTGTCCCTTAAAAGTTTAAAATTATACATCAGTCCCTGGCCTTTCTAAATTTCTTTAATTAAGTTCTCCCAAGTTTTATTTACTTTTGGAATCAATAAGTTTTTAAAATTATATTTTTTTCCCTGAACTTATTGATATTTACAGGTTGAACATAAAATTTTTAGAATTATATTTTGATCCATTGATTTTTT
The DNA here is from genome assembly GCA_030159135.1 of Actinidia polygama. Taxonomy (NCBI): domain Eukaryota; kingdom Viridiplantae; phylum Streptophyta; class Magnoliopsida; order Ericales; family Actinidiaceae; genus Actinidia; species Actinidia polygama. The sequence continues at coordinate 12,319,964 of BRYF01000013.1, forward strand.
AAATTTTTTCAATAAAGTCCCCCATGGTTTTCATTCTAGTTGTATACCATAAGTTTTTTAAATTTATATTTTTGGTCCCCTAACTTTTTAATATTTACAGTTTGTGCCCTAAAAGTTTAAAATTATACTTCGGTCCCTGGCCTTTCTAAATTTTTTTAATTAAGTTCTCCCTGGTTTTATTTAGTTTTGGAATCAATGAGTTTTTAAAATTATATTTTTGTCCCTGAACTTATTGACATTTACAGTTTGAACATAAAGTTTTTAGAATTATATTTTGATGAATTGATTTTTTAAATTTTTTCAATTAAGTCCTCCAAGGTTTTCATTCTAGTTGTATACCATAAGTATTTTAAATTTATATTTTTGGTCCCATAATTTTTTGATATTTACAGTTTGTCCCTTAAAAGTTTAAAATTATACATCAGTCCCTGGCCTTTCTAAATTTCTTTAATTAAGTTCTCCGAAGTTTTATTTAGTTTTGGAATCAATATGTTTTTAGAATTATATTTTGATCCATTTATTTTTTAAATTTTTTCAATTAAGTCTCCCAAGGTTTTCATTCTAGTTGTATATCATAAGTTTTTTAAATTTATATTTTTGGTGTCCTAACTTTTTGATATTTACAGTTTGTCCCTTAAAAGTTTAAAATTATACATCAGTCCCTGGCCTTTCTAAATTTTTTTAATTAAGTTCTCCCAAGTTTTATTTAGTTTTGGAATCAATGAGTTTTTAAAATTATATTTTTGTCCCTGCACTATTGACATTTACAGTTTGAACATAAAGTTTTTAGAATTACATTTTGATCCATTGATTTTTTAAATTTTTTCAATTAAGTCCCCCATGGTTTTCATTCTAGTTGTATACCATAAGTTTTTTAGATTTATATTTTTGGTTCCCTAACTTTTTGATATTTACCGTTTGTCCCTTAAAAATTTAAAATTATACATCAGTCCCTGGCCATTCTAAATTTCTTTAATTAAGTTCTCCCAAGTTTTATTTAGTTTTGGAATCAATGAGTTTTTAAAATTATATTTTTGTCCCTGAACTTATTGACATTTACAGTTTGAACATAAAGTTTTTAGAATTATGTTTTGATCCATTTATTTTTTAAATTTTTTCAATTTACAACTAGAATGAAAACCTTGGGTGACTTAACTGAAAAAATATAAAAAATCAATGGATCAAAACATAATTCTAAAAACTTTATGTTCAAACTGTAAATATCAATAAGTTCAGGGACAAAAATATAATTTTAAAAACTTATTAATTCCAAAAGTAAATAAAACTTGGGAGAACTTAATTACAGAAATTTAGAAAGGCCAGGGACTGATGTATAATTTTAAACTTTTAAGGGACAAACTGTAAATATCAAAAAGTTAGGACACCAAAAATATAAATTTAAAAAACTTTTGGTATACAACTAGAATGAAAACCTTGGGGGACTTAATTTAAAAAATTTAAAAAATCAATGGATCAAAATATAATTCTAAAAACTTATTGATTCGAAAACTAAATAAAACTTGGGAGAACTTAATTAAAGAAATTTAGAAAGTCCAGGGACTGATGTATAATTTTAAAATTTTAAGGGACAAACTGTAAATATCAAAAAGTTAGGGGACCAAAAATATAAATTTAAAAAACTTATGCTGTACAACTAGAATGAAAACCTTGGGGGACTTAATTGAATTTTTTTTAAAAATTAATGGATCAAAATATAATTCTAAAATCTTTATGTTCAAACTGTAAATATCAATAAGTTCAGGGACAAAATTATAATTTTAAAAACTTATTAATTCCAAAAGTAAATAAAACTTGGGAGAACTTAATTACAAAAATTTAGAAAGGCCAGGGACTGATGTATAATTTTAAACTTTTAAGGGACAAACTGTAAATATCAAAAACCTTGGGGACCAAAAATATAAATTTAAAAAACTTATGGTATACAACTAGAATGAAAACCATGGGGGACTTAATTGAAAAAATTTAAAAAATCAATGGATCAAAACATAATTCTAAAAACTTTATGTTCAAACTGTAAATATCAATAAGTTCAGGGACAAAAATATAATTTAAAAAACTTATTGATTCGAAAACCAAATAAAACATGGGAGAACTTAATTATAGAAATTTAGAAAGGCCAGGGACTGATGTATAATTTTAAACTTTTAAGGGACAAACTGGAAATATCAAAAAGTTAGGACACCGAAAATATAAATTTAAAAAACTTATGGTATACAACTAGAATGAAAACCTTGGGGGACTTAATTGAAAAAATTTAAAAAATAATTGATCAAAATATAATTATAAAACTTGGGTGAACTTAATTAAAAAAATTTAGAAAGGCCAGGGACTGATGCATAATTTTAAACTTTTAATGGACAAACTTTAAATATCAAAAAGTTAGGACACAAAAAATATAAATTTAAAAAACTTATGGTATATAACTAGAATGAAAACCTTGGGGGACTTAATTGAAAGAATTTAAAAAATAATGGATCAAAATATAATTCTTAAAACTTTTTGTTCAAACTGTAAATATCAATAAGTTCAGGAACAAAATATAATTTAAAAAACTTAAAGATTGCAAAATTAAATAAAACTTGGGAGAACTTAATTAAAGAAATTTAGAAAGGCCAGGGACTGATGTATAATTTTAAACTTTTATGGGAGAAACTGTAAATATCAAAAAGTTAAGGGATCAAAAATATAAATTTAAAAAACTTATAGATTGCAAAACTAAATAAAACTTTTGAGAACTTAATTATAGAAATTTAAAAAGGCCAGGGACTGATGTATAATATTAAACTTTTAAGGGACAAACTGTAAATAATAAAAAGTTAGAGGACCAAAAATATAAATTTAAAAAATTTATGGTATACAACTAGAATGAAAACCATGGGTGACTTAATTGAAAAAATTTAAAAAATCAATGGATCAATATATAATTCTAAAAATTTTATGATCAAACTGTAAATATCAATAAGTTCAGGGACAAAAATATGATTTTAAAAACTTATTGATTTCAAAACTAAATAAAACATGGGTGAACTTAATTAAAGAAATTTAGAAAGGCCAGAGACTGATGTATAATTTTAAACTTTTAAGGGACAAACTTTAAATATCAAAAAGTTAGGACACCGAAAATATAAATTTAAAAAACTTATGGTATACAACTAGAATGAAAACCTTGGGGGACTTAATTAAAAAAATTTAAAAAATCAATGGATCAAAATATAATTCTAAAAACTTATTGATTCCAAAACTAAATAAAACTTGGGAGAACTTAATTAAAGAAATTTAGAAAGGCCAGGGACTGATGTATAATTTTAAACTTTTAAGGGACAAACTGTAAATATCAAAAAATTAGGGGACCAAAAATATAAATTTAAAAAACTTATGGTATATAACTAGAATGAAAACCTTGGGGAACCTTAATTGAAAAAATTTAAAAAATCAATGGATCAAAATATAATTCTAAAAATTTTATGTTCAAACTATAAATATCAATAAGTTCAGGGACAAAAATATACTTTTAAAAACTTATTCATTCCAAAACTAAATAAAACTTGGGAAAACTTAATTACAGAAATTTAGAAAGGCCAGGGACTGATGTATAATTTTAAACTTTTAAGGGACAAACTGTAAATATCAAAAAGTTTGGGGACCAAAAATATAAATTTAAAAAACATATGGTATACAACTAGAATGAAAACCTCGGGGGACTTAATTGAAAAAATTTAAAAAATCAATGGATCAAAATATAATTCTAAAAACTTATTGATTCCAAAACTAAATAAAACTTGGGAGAACTTAATTAAAGAAATTTAGAAAGGCCAGGCACTGATAATTTTAAAATTTTAAGGGACGAACTGTAAATATCAAAAAGTTAGGACACCAAAAATATAAATTTAAAAAACTTATGGTATACAACTAGAATGAAAACCATGGGAGACTTTATTGAAAGAATTTAAAAAATCAATGGATCAAAATATAATTCTAAAAACTTTTTGTTCAAACTGTAAATATCAATAAGTTCAGGGACAAAATATAATTTAAAAAACTTATAGATTGCAAAACTAAATAAAACTTGGGAGAACTTAATTATAGAAATTTAGAAAGGCCAGGGACTGATGTATAATTTTAAACTTTTAAGGGACAAACTGTAAATATGAAAAAGTTAGGGGACCAAAAATATAAATTTAAAAAATTTATGGTATACAACTAGAATGAAAACCGTGGGGGACTTAATTGAAAAAATTTAAAAAATCAGGGAATCAAAATATAATTCTAAAAATTTTATGGTCAAACTGTAAATATCAATAAGTTCAGGGACAAAAATATAATTTTAAAAACTTATTGATTCCAAAACTAGATAAAACTTGGGTGAACTTTATTAAAGAAATTTAGAAAGGCCAGGGACTGATGTATAATTTTAAACTTTTAGGGGACAAACTGTAAATATCAAAAAGTTAGGACACCGAAAATATAAATTTCAAAAACTTATGGTATACAACTAGAATGAAAACCTCGTGGGACTTAATTGAAAAAATTTAGAAAATCAATGGATCAAAATATAATTCTAAAAACTTATTGATTCCAAAACTAAATGAAACTTGGGAGAACTTAATTAAAGAAATTTAGAAAGGCCAGGGATTGATGTATAATTTTAAAATTTTAAGGGACAAACTGTAAATATCAAAAAATTAGGGGACCAAAAATATAAATTTAAAAACTTATGGTATATAACTAGAATGAAAACCTTGGGGAACCTTAATTGAAAAAATTTAAAAAATCAATGGATCAAAATATAATTCTAAAAATTTTATGTTCAAACTATAAATATCAATAAGTTCAGGGACAAAAATATACTTTTAAAAACTTATTCATTCCAAAACTAAATAAAACTTGGGAGAACTTAATTAAAAAAATTAGAAAGCTAGGGACCGAAGTATAATTTTTAAATTTTATGGGACGAACTGTAAATATCAAAAAGCTAGGCGAACAAAAATATAAATTTCTTAAACTTTTGGTATAGAACTAGAATGAACCTTGGGTGGCTTAATTGAAAGAATTTTAAAAACCAAGAGATCAAAATATAATTTTAAAAATATTATATGCAAATTGTAAATATGAATAAGTTCAGGGACATAAATATTATTTCAAAAAACATACAGATTCCAAAACTAAATAAAACTTGGGAGAACTTAATTAAAAAAATTTAGAAAGCCAGGGACCGAAGTATAATTTTTAAATTTTATGGGACGAACTGTAAATATCAAAAAGTTAGGCGAACAAAAATATAAATTTCAAAAAATTTGGTATAGAACTAGAATGAAACCTTGGGTGACTTAATTGAAAAAATTTTAAAAACCAAGGGATCAAAATATAATTTCAAAAAACATACAGATTCCAAAACTAAATAAAAATTGGGAGAACTTAATTAAAAAAATTAGAAAGCTAAGGACCGAAGTATAATTTTTAAATTTTATGGGACGAGCTGTAAATATCAAAAAGTTAGGCGAACAAAAATATAAATTTCAAAAACTTTTGGTATAGAACTAGAATGAAACCTTGGGTGGCTTAATTGAAAGAATTTTAAAAACCAAGAGATCAAAATATAATTTTAAAAATATTATATGCAAATTGTAAATATGAATAAGTTCAGGGACATAAATATTATTTTAAAAAACATACAGATTCCAAAACTAAATAAAACTTGGGAGAACTTAATTAAAAAATTTTAGAAAGCCAGGGACCGAAGTATAATTTTTAAATTTTATGGGACAAACTGTAAATATCAAAAAGTTTGGAGAACTAAAATATAAATTTTAAAAACTTATGGGATAGAACTAGAATGAAACCTTGGGGGACTTATTTAAAAAACCAAGGGATCAAAATATAATTTTAAAACCATTATATGCAAATTGTAAATATGAATAAGTTCAGGGACAAAAATATAATTTCAAAAAACATACAGATTCCAAAACTAAATAAAACTTGGGAGAACTTAATTAAAAAAATTTAGAAAGCCACGGACCGAAGTATAATTCTAAAATTTTAGGGGACGAACTGTAAATATCAAATACTTAGGCGACCAAAACTATAAATCTAAAACAGTTATGGTATAGAACTAGAATGAAACCTTGGGTCACTTAATTGAAAAAATTTTAAAAACCAAGAGATCAAAATATAATTTTAAAAATATTATGTGCAAATTATAAATATGAATAAGTTCAGGGACAAAAATATAATTTTAAAAAATATACAGATTCCAAAACTAAATAAATCTTGGGAGAAGTTAATTAAAAAAATTAGAAAGCCAGGGACCGAAGTATAATTTTTAAATTTTATGGGACGAACTGTAAATATCAAAAACATAGGCGAACAAAAATATAAATTTTAAAAACCAAGGGATAAAAATATAATTTTAAAAAACATACAGATTTCAAAACTAAGTAAAACTTGGGAGAACTTAATTAAAAAAATTAGAAAGCTAGGGACCGAAGTATAATTTTTAAATTTTATGGGACGAACTGTAAATATCAAAAAGTTAGGCGAACAAAAATATAAATTTCAAAAACTTTTGGTATAGAACTAGAATGAAACCTTGGGTGGCTTAATTGAAAGAATTTTAAAAACCAAGAGATCAAAATATAATTTTAAAAATATTATATGCAAATTGTAAATATGAATAAGTTCAGGGACATAAATATTATTTCAAAAAACATACAGATTTCAAAACTAAATAAAACTTGGGAGAACTTAATTAAAAAAATTTAGAAAGCCAGGGACCGAAGTATAATTTTTAAATTTTATGGGACGAACTGTAAATATCAAAAAGTTAGGCGAACAAAAATATAAATTTCAAAAAATTTGGTATAGAACTAGAATGAAACCTTGGGTGACTTAATTGAAAAAATTTTAAAAACCAAGGGATCAAAATATAATTTCAAAAAACATACAGATTCCAAAACTAAATAAAAATTGGGAGAACTTAATTAAAAAAATTTAGAAAGCCAGTGACCGAAGTATAATTTAAAAATTTTAGGGGACGAACTTTAAATATCAAAAAGTTAGGCGAACAAAAATATAAATTTCAAAAACTTATGGTATAGAACTAGAATGAAACCTTGGGTGACTTAATTGAAAAAATTTTAAAAACCAAGGGATCAAAATATTATTTTAAAAATATTATGTGCAAATTATAAATATCAATAAGTTCAGGGACAAAAATATAGTTTTAAAAAACATACAGATTCTAAAACTAAATAAAACTTGGGAGAACTTAATTAAAAAAATTTAGAAAGCCACGGACCGAAGTATAATTTTAAAATTTTAGGGGATGAACTGTAAATATCAAAAACTTAGGCGACCAAAACTATAAATCTAAAACAGTTATGGTATAGAACTAGAATGAAACCTTGGGTCACTTAATTGAAAAAATTTTAAAAACCAAGAGATCAAAATATAATTTTAAAAATATTATGTGCAAATTATAAATATGAATAAGTTCAGGGACAAAAATATAATTTTAAAAAATATACAGATTCCAAAACTAAATAAATCTTGGGAGAACTTAATTAAAAAAATTAGAAAGCCAGGGACCGAAGTATAATTTTTAAATTTTATGGGACGAACTGTAAATATCAAAAACTTAGGCGAACAAAAATATAAATTTTAAAAACCAAGGGATCAAAATATAATTTTAAAAAACATACAGATTTCAAAACTAAGTAAAACTTGGGAGAACTTAATTAAAAAAATTAGAAAGCTAGGGACCGAACTATAATTTTTAAATTTTATGGGACGAACTGTAAATATCAAAAAGTTTGGAGAACAAAAATATAAATTTTAAAAACTTATGGGATAGAACTAGAATGAAACCTTGGGGGACTTATTTAAAAAACCAAGGGATCAAAATATAATTTTAAAAATATTATGTGCAAATTATAAATATGAATAAGTTCAGGGACAAAAATATAATTTTAAAAAATATACAGATTCCAAAACTAAATAAATCTTGGGAGAACTTAATTAAAAAAATTAGAAAGCCAGGGACCGAAGTATAATTTTTAAATTTTATGGGACGAACTGTAAATATCAAAAACTTAGGCGAACGAAAATATAAATTTTAAAAACCAAGGGATCAAAATATAATTTTAAAAAACATACAGATTTCAAAACTAAGTAAAACTTGGGAGAACTTAATTAAAAAAATTAGAAAGCTAGGGACCGAAGTATAATTTTTAAATTTTATGGGACGAACTGTAAATATCAAAAAGTTAGGCGAACAAAAATATAAATTTCAAAAACTTTTGGTATAGAACTAGAATGAAACCTTGGGTGGCTTAATTGAAAGAATTTTAAAAACCAAGAGATCAAAATATAATTTTAAAAATATTATATGCAAATTGTAAATATGAATAAGTTCAGGGACATAAATATTATTTTAAAAAACATACAGATTACAAAACTAAATAAAACTTGAGAGAACTTAATTAAAAAAATTTAGAAAGCCAGGGACCGAAGTATAATTTTTAAATTTTATGGGACGAACTGTAAATATCAAAAAGTTTGGAGAACAAAAATATAAATTTTAAAAACTTATGGGATAGAACTAGAATGAAACCTTGGGGGACTTATTTAAAAAACCAAGGGATCAAAATATAATTTTAAAACCATTATATGCAAATTGTAAACATGAATAAGTTCAGGGACAAAAATATAATTTTAAAAAACATACAGATTCCAAAACTAAATAAAACTTGGGAGAACTTAATTAAAAAAATTTAGAAAGCCACGGACCGAAGTATAATTTTAAAATTTTAGGGGACGAACTGTAAATATCAAAAAGTTAGGCCACCAAAACTATAAATTTAAAACAATTATGGTATAGAACTAGAATGAAACCTTGGGTGACTTAATTGAAAAAATTTTAAAAACCAAGGGATCAAAATATAATTTTAAAAATATTATGTGCAAATTATAAATATCAATAAGTTCAGGGACAAAAATATAATTTTAAAAAACATACAGATTCCAAAACTAAATAAAACTTGGGAGAACTTAATTAAAAAAATTAGAAAGCTAGGGACCGAAGTATAATTTTTAAATTTTAGGGGACGAACTGTTAATATCAAAAAGTTAGGCGAACAAAAATATAAATTTCAAAAACTTTTGGTATTGAACTAGAATGAAACCTTGGGGGACTTAATTGAAAAAATTTTAAAAACCAAGGGATCAAAATATAATTTCAAAAAACATACAGATTCCAAAACTATATAAAAATTGGGAGAACTTAATTAAAAAAATTAGAAAGCTAAGGACCGAAGTATAATTTTTAAATTTTATGGGACGAGCTGTAAATATCAAAAAGTTAGGCGAACAAAAATATAAATTTCAAAAACTTTTGGTATAGAACTAGAATGAAACCTTGGGTGACTTAATTGAAAGAATTTTAAAAAACAAGAGATCAAAATATAATTTTAAAAATATTATATGCAAATTGTAAATATGAATAAGTTCAGGGACATAAATATTATTTTAAAAAACATACAGATTACAAAACTAAATAAAACTTGAGAGAACTTAATTAAAAAAATTTAGAAAGCCAGGGACCGAAGTATAATTTTTAAATTTTATGGGACGAACTGTAAATATCAAAAAGTTTGGAGAACAAAAATATAAATTTTAAAAACTTATGGGATAGAACTAGAATGAAACCTTGGGGGACTTATTTAAAAAACCAAGGGATCAAAATATAATTTTAAAACCATTATATGCAAATTGTAAATATGAATAAGTTCAGGGACAAAAATATAATTTTAAAAAACATACAGATTCCAAAACTAAATAAAACTTGGGAGAACTTAATTAAAAAAATTTAGAAAGCCACGGACCGAAGTATAATTTTAAAATTTTAGGGGACGAACTGTAAATATCAAAAAGTTAGGCCACCAAAACTATAAATTTAAAACAATTATGGTATAGAACTAGAATGAAACCTTGGGTGACTTAATTGAAAAAATTTTAAAAACCAAGGGATCAAAATATAATTTTAAAAATATTATGTGCAAATTATAAATATCAATAAGTTCAGGGACAAAAATATAATTTTAAAAAACATACAGATTCCAAAACTAAATAAAAATTGGGAGAACTTAATTAAAAAAATTAGAAAGCTAGGGACCGAAGTATAATTTTTAAATTTTAGGGGACGAACTGTTAATATCAAAAAGTTAGGCGAACAAAAATATAAATTTCAAAAACTTTTGGTATTGAACTAGAATGAAACCTTGGGGGACTTAATTGAAAAAATTTTAAAAACCAAGGGATCAAAATATAATTTCAAAAAACATACAGATTCCAAAACTAAATAAAAATTGGGAGAACTTAATTAAAAAAATTTAGAAAGCCACGGACCGAAGTATAATTTTAAAATTTTAGGGGACGAACTGTAAATATCAAAAAGTTAGGCCACCAAAACTATAAATTTAAAACAATTATGGTATAGAACTAGAATGAAACCTTGGGGGACTTAATTGAAAAAATTTTAAAAACCAAGAGATCAAAATATAATTTTAAAAATATTATATGCAAATTGTAAATATGAATAAGTTCAGGGACATAAATATTATTTTAAAAAACATACAGATTACAAAACTAAATAAAACTTGAGAGAACTTAATTAAAAAAATTTAGAAAGCCAGGGACCGAAGTATAATTTTTAAATTTTATGGGACGAACTGTAAATATCAAAAAGTTTGGAGAACAAAAATATAAATTTTAAAAACTTATGGGATAGAACTAGAATGAAACCTTGGGGGACTTATTTAAAAAACCAAGGGATCAAAATATAATTTTAAAACCATTATATGCAAATTGTAAATATGAATAAGTTCAGGGACAAAAATATAATTTTAAAAAACATACAGATTCCAAAACTAAATAAAACTTGGGAGAACTTAATTAAAAAAATTTAGAAAGCCACGGACCGAAGTATAATTTTAAAATTTTAGGGGACGAACTGTAAATATCAAAAAGTTAGGCCACCAAAACTATAAATTTAAAACAATTATGGTATAGAACTAGAATGAAACCTTGGGTGACTTAATTGAAAAAATTTTAAAAACCAAGGGATCAAAATATAATTTTAAAAATATTATGTGCAAATTATAAATATCAATAAGTTCAGGGACAAAAATATAATTTTAAAAAACATACAGATTCCAAAACTAAATAAAACTTGGGAGAACTTAATTAAAAAAATTAGAAAGCTAGGGACCGAAGTATAATTTTTAAATTTTAGGGGACGAACTGTTAATATCAAAAAGTTAGGCGAACAAAAATATAAATTTCAAAAACTTTTGGTATTGAACTAGAATGAAACCTTGGGGGACTTAATTGAAAAAATTTTAAAAACCAAGGGATCAAAATATAATTTCAAAAAACATACAGATTCCAAAACTAAATAAAAATTGGGAGAACTTAATTAAAAAAATTAGAAAGCTAAGGATCGAAGTATAATTTTTAAATTTTATGGGACGAGCTGTAAATATCAAAAAGTTAGGCGAACAAAAATATAAATTTCAAAAACTTTTGGTATAGAACTAGAATGAAACCTTGGGTGACGTAATTGAAAGAATTTTAAAAACCAAGAGATCAAAATATAATTTTAAAAATATTATATGCAAATTGTAAATATGAATAAGTTCAGGGACATAAATATTATTTTAAAAAACATACAGATTACAAAACTAAATAAAACTTGAGAGAACTTAATTAAAAAAATTTAGAAAGCCAGGGACCGAAGTATAATTTTTAAATTTTATGGGACGAACTGTAAATATCAAAAAGTTTGGAGAACAAAAATATAAATTTTAAAAACTTATGGGATAGAACTAGAATGAAACCTTGGGGGACTTATTTAAAAAACCAAGGGATCAAAATATAATTTTAAAACCATTATATGCAAATTGTAAATATGAATAAGTTCAGGGACAAAAATATAATTTTAAAAAACATACAGATTCCAAAACTAAATAAAACTTGGGAGAACTTAATTAAAAAAATTTAGAAAGCCACGGACCGAAGTATAATTTTAAAATTTTATGGGACGAGCTGTAAATATCAAAAAGTTAGGCGAACAAAAATATAAATTTCAAAAACTTTTGGTATAGAACTAGAATGAAACCTTGGGTGACTTAATTGAAAGAATTTTAAAAAACAAGAGATCAAAATATAATTTTAAAAATATTATATGCAAATTGTAAATATGAATAAGTTCAGGGACATAAATATTATTTTAAAAAACATACAGATTACAAAACTAAATAAAACTTGAGAGAACTTAATTAAAAAAATTTAGAAAGCCAGGGACCGAAGTATAATTTTTAAATTTTATGGGACGAACTGTAAATATCAAAAAGTTTGGAGAACAAAAATATAAATTTTAAAAACTTATGGGATAGAACTAGAATGAAACCTTGGGGGACTTATTTAAAAAACCAAGGGATCAAAATATAATTTTAAAACCATTATATGCAAATTGTAAACATGAATAAGTTCAGGGACAAAAATATAATTTTAAAAAACATACAGATTCCAAAACTAAATAAAACTTGGGAGAACTTAATTAAAAAAATTTAGAAAGCCACGGACCGAAGTATAATTTTAAAATTTTAGGGGACGAACTGTAAATATCAAAAAGTTAGGCCACCAAAACTATAAATTTAAAACAATTATGGTATAGAACTAGAATGAAACCTTGGGTGACTTAATTGAAAAAATTTTAAAAACCAAGGGATCAAAATATAATTTTAAAAATATTATGTGCAAATTATAAATATCAATAAGTTCAGGGACAAAAATATAATTTTAAAAAACATACAGATTCCAAAACTAAATAAAAATTGGGAGAACTTAATTAAAAAAATTAGAAAGCTAGGGACCGAAGTATAATTTTTAAATTTTAGGGGACGAACTGTTAATATCAAAAAGTTAGGCGAACAAAAATATAAATTTCAAAAACTTTTGGTATTGAACTAGAATGAAACCTTGGGGGACTTAATTGAAAAAATTTTAAAAACCAAGGGATCAAAATATAATTTCAAAAAACATACAGATTCCAAAACTAAATAAAAATTGGGAGAACTTAATTAAAAAAATTAGAAAGCTAAGGACCGAAGTATAATTTTTAAATTTTATGGGACGAGCTGTAAATATCAAAAAGTTAGGCGAACAAAAATATAAATTTCAAAAACTTTTGGTATAGAACTAGAATGAAACCTTGGGTGACTTAATTGAAAGAATTTTAAAAAACAAGAGATCAAAATATAATTTTAAAAATATTATATGCAAATTGTAAATATGAATAAGTTCAGGGACATTAATATTATTTTAAAAAACATACAGATTCCAAAACTAAATCAAACTTGGGAGAACTTAATTAAAAAAGTTTAGAAAGCTAAGGACCGAAGTATAATTTTTAAATTTTATGGGACGAGGTGTAAATATCAAAAAGTTAGGCGAACAAAAATATAAATTTCAAAAACTTTTGGTATAGAACTAGAATGAAATCTTGGGTGACTTAATTGAAAGAATTTTAAAAACCAAGAGATCAAAATATAATTTTAAAAATATTATATGCAAATTGTAAATATGAATAAGTTCAGGGACATAAATATTATTTTAAAAAACTTACATATTCCAAAACTAAATAAAACTTGGGAGAACTTAATTAAAAAAATTTAGAAAGCCACGGACCGAAGTATAATTTTAAAATTTTAGGGGACGAACTGTAAATATCAAAAAGTTAGGCCACCAAAACTATAAATTTAAAACAATTATGGTATAGAACTAGAATGAAACCTTGGGTGACTTAATTGAAAAAATTTTAAAAACCAAGGGATCAAAATATAATTTTAAAAATATTATGTGCAAATTATAAATATCAATAAGTTCAGGGACAAAAATATAATTTTAAAAAACATACAGATTCCAAAACTAAATAAAACTTGGGAGAACTTAATTAAAAAAATTAGAAAGCTAGGGACCGAAGTATAATTTTTAAATTTTAGGAGACGAACTGTTAATATCAAAAAGTTAGGCGAACAAAAATATAAATTTCAAAAACTTTTGGTATTGAACTAGAATGAAACCTTGGGGGACTTAATTGAAAAAATTTTAAAAACCAAGGGATCAAAATATAATTTCAAAAAACATACAGATTCCAAAACTAAATAAAAATTGGGAGAACTTAATTAAAAAAATTAGAAAGCTAAGGACCGAAGTATAATTTTTAAATTTTATGGGACGAGCTGTAAATATCAAAAAGTTAGGCGAACAAAAATATAAATTTCAAAAACTTTTGGTATAGAACTAGAATGAAACCTTGGGTGACTTAATTGAAAGAATTTTAAAAAACAAGAGATCAAAATATAATTTTAAAAATATTATATGCAAATTGTAAATATGAATAAGTTCAGGGACATAAATATTATTTTAAAAAACATACAGATTACAAAACTAAATAAAACTTGAGAGAACTTAATTAAAAAAATTTAGAAAGCCAGGGACCGAAGTATAATTTTTAAATTTTATGGGACGAACTGTAAATATCAAAAAGTTTGGAGAACAAAAATATAAATTTTAAAAACTTATGGGATAGAACTAGAATGAAACCTTGGGGGACTTATTTAAAAAACCAAGGGATCAAAATATAATTTTAAAACCATTATATGCAAATTGTAAATATGAATAAGTTCAGGGACAAAAATATAATTTTAAAAAACATACAGATTCCAAAACTAAATAAAACTTGGGAGAACTTAATTAAAAAAATTTAGAAAGCCACGGACCGAAGTATAATTTTAAAATTTTAGGGGACGAACTGTAAATATCAAAAAGTTAGGCCACCAAAACTATAAATTTAAAACAATTATGGTATAGAACTAGAATGAAACCTTGGGTGACTTAATTGAAAAAATTTTAAAAACCAAGGGATCAAAATATAATTTTAAAAATATTATGTGCAAATTATAAATATCAATAAGTTCAGGGACAAAAATATAATTTTAAAAAACATACAGATTCCAAAACTAAATAAAACTTGGGAGAACTTAATTAAAAAAATTAGAAAGCTAGGGACCGAAGTATAATTTTTAAATTTTAGGGGACGAACTGTTAATATCAAAAAGTTAGGCGAACAAAAATATAAATTTCAAAAACTTTTGGTATTGAACTAGAATGAAACCTTGGGGGACTTAATTGAAAAAATTTTAAAAACCAAGGGATCAAAATATAATTTCAAAAAACATACAGATTCCAAAACTAAATAAAAATTGGGAGAACTTAATTAAAAAAATTAGAAAGCTAAGGACCGAAGTATAATTTTTAAATTTTATGGGACGAGCTGTAAATATCAAAAAGTTAGGCGAACAAAAATATAAATTTCAAAAACTTTTGGTATAGAACTAGAATGAAACCTTAGGTGACTTAATTGAAAGAATTTTAAAAAACAAGAGATCAAAATATAATTTTAAAAATATTATATGCAAATTGTAAATATGAATAAGTTCAGGGACATAAATATTATTTTAAAAAACATACAGATTACAAAACTAAATAAAACTTGGGAGAACTTAATTAAAAAAATTTAGAAAGCCACGGACCGAAGTATAATTTTAAAATTTTAGGGGACGAACTGTAAATATCAAAAAGTTTGGAGAACAAAAATATAAATTTTTAAAACTTATGGGATAGAACTAGAATGAAACCTTGGGGGACTTATTTAAAAAACCAAGGGATCAAAATATAATTTTAAAACCATTATATGCAAATTGTAAATATGAATAAGTTCAGGGACAAAAATATAATTTTAAAAAACATACAGATTCCAAAACTAAATAAAACTTGGGAGAACTTAATTAAAAAAATTTAGAAAGCCACGGACCGAAGTATAATTTTAAAATTTTAGGGGACGAACTGTAAATATCAAAAAGTTAGGCCACCAAAACTATAAATTTAAAACAATTATGGTATAGAACTAGAATGAAACCTTGGGTGACTTAATTGAAAAAATTTTAAAAACCAAGGGATCAAAATATAATTTTAAAAATATTATGTGCAAATTATAAATATCAATAAGTTCAGGGACAAAAATATAATTTTAAAAAACATACAGATTCCAAAACTAAATAAAACTTGGGAGAACTTAATTAAAAAAATTAGAAAGCTAGGGACCGAAGTATAATTTTTAAATTTTAGGAGACGAACTGTTAATATCAAAAAGTTAGGCGAACAAAAATATAAATTTCAAAAACTTTTGGTATTGAACTAGAATGAAACCTTGGGGGACTTAATTGAAAAAATTTTAAAAACCAAGGGATCAAAATATAATTTCAAAAAACATACAGATTCCAAAACTAAATAAAAATTGGGAGAACTTAATTAAAAAAATTAGAAAGCTAAGGACCGAAGTATAATTTTTAAATTTTATGGGACGAGCTGTAAATATCAAAAAGTTAGGCGAACAAAAATATAAATTTCAAAAACTTTTGGTATAGAACTAGAATGAAACCTTGGGTGACTTAATTGAAAGAATTTTAAAAAACAAGAGATCAAAATATAATTTTAAAAATATTATATGCAAATTGTAAATATGAATAAGTTCAGGGACATAAATATTATTTTAAAAAACATACAGATTACAAAACTAAATAAAACTTGAGAGAACTTAATTAAAAAAATTTAGAAAGCCAGGGACCGAAGTATAATTTTTAAATTTTATGGGACGAACTGTAAATATCAAAAAGTTTGGAGAACAAAAATATAAATTTTAAAAACTTATGGGATAGAACTAGAATGAAACCTTGGGGGACTTATTTAAAAAACCAAGGGATCAAAATATAATTTTAAAACCATTATATGCAAATTGTAAATATGAATAAGTTCAGGGACAAAAATATAATTTTAAAAAACATACAGATTCCAAAACTAAATAAAACTTGGGAGAACTTAATTAAAAAAATTTAGAAAGCCACGGACCGAAGTATAATTTTAAAATTTTAGGGGACGAACTGTAAATATCAAAAAGTTAGGCCACCAAAACTATAAATTTAAAACAATTATGGTATAGAACTAGAATGAAACCTTGGGTGACTTAATTGAAAAAATTTTAAAAACCAAGGGATCAAAATATAATTTTAAAAATATTATGTGCAAATTATAAATATCAATAAGTTCAGGGACAAAAATATAATTTTAAAAAACATACAGATTCCAAAACTAAATAAAACTTGGGAGAACTTAATTAAAAAAATTAGAAAGCTAGGGACCGAAGTATAATTTTTAAATTTTAGGGGACGAACTGTTAATATCAAAAAGTTAGGCGAACAAAAATATAAATTTCAAAAACTTTTGGTATTGAACTAGAATGAAACCTTGGGGGACTTAATTGAAAAAATTTTAAAAACCAAGGGATCAAAATATAATTTCAAAAAACATACAGATTCCAAAACTAAATAAAAATTGGGAGAACTTAATTAAAAAAATTAGAAAGCTAAGGACCGAAGTATAATTTTTAAATTTTATGGGACGAGCTGTAAATATCAAAAAGTTAGGCGAACAAAAATATAAATTTCAAAAACTTTTGGTATAGAACTAGAATGAAACCTTGGGTGACTTAATTGAAAGAATTTTAAAAAACAAGAGATCAAAATATAATTTTAAAAATATTATATGCAAATTGTAAATATGAATAAGTTCAGGGACATTAATATTATTTTAAAAAACATACAGATTCCAAAACTAAATCAAACTTGGGAGAACTTAATTAAAAAAGTTTAGAAAGCTAAGGACCGAAGTATAATTTTTAAATTTTATGGGACGAGGTGTAAATATCAAAAAGTTAGGCGAACAAAAATATAAATTTCAAAAACTTTTGGTATAGAACTAGAATGAAATCTTGGGTGACTTAATTGAAAGAATTTTAAAAACCAAGAGATCAAAATATAATTTTAAAAATATTATATGCAAATTGTAAATATGAATAAGTTCAGGGACATAAATATTATTTTAAAAAACTTACATATTCCAAAACTAAATAAAACTTGGGAGAACTTAATTAAAAAAATTTAGAAAGCCACGGACCGAAGTATAATTTTAAAATTTTAGGGGACGAACTGTAAATATCAAAAAGTTAGGCCACCAAAACTATAAATTTAAAACAATTATGGTATAGAACTAGAATGAAACCTTGGGTGACTTAATTGAAAAAATTTTAAAAACCAAGGGATCAAAATATAATTTTAAAAATATTATGTGCAAATTATAAATATCAATAAGTTCAGGGACAAAAATATAATTTTAAAAAACATACAGATTCCAAAACTAAATAAAACTTGGGAGAACTTAATTAAAAAAATTAGAAAGCTAGGGACCGAAGTATAATTTTTAAATTTTAGGAGACGAACTGTTAATATCAAAAAGTTAGGCGAACAAAAATATAAATTTCAAAAACTTTTGGTATTGAACTAGAATGAAACCTTGGGGGACTTAATTGAAAAAATTTTAAAAACCAAGGGATCAAAATATAATTTCAAAAAACATACAGATTCCAAAACTAAATAAAAATTGGGAGAACTTAATTAAAAAAATTAGAAAGCTAAGGACCGAAGTATAATTTTTAAATTTTATGGGACGAGCTGTAAATATCAAAAAGTTAGGCGAACAAAAATATAAATTTCAAAAACTTTTGGTATAGAACTAGAATGAAACCTTGGGTGACTTAATTGAAAGAATTTTAAAAAACAAGAGATCAAAATATAATTTTAAAAATATTATATGCAAATTGTAAATATGAATAAGTTCAGGGACATAAATATTATTTTAAAAAACATACAGATTACAAAACTAAATAAAACTTGAGAGAACTTAATTAAAAAAATTTAGAAAGCCAGGGACCGAAGTATAATTTTTAAATTTTATGGGACGAACTGTAAATATCAAAAAGTTTGGAGAACAAAAATATAAATTTTAAAAACTTATGGGATAGAACTAGAATGAAACCTTGGGGGACTTATTTAAAAAACCAAGGGATCAAAATATAATTTTAAAACCATTATATGCAAATTGTAAATATGAATAAGTTCAGGGACAAAAATATAATTTTAAAAAACATACAGATTCCAAAACTAAATAAAACTTGGGAGAACTTAATTAAAAAAATTTAGAAAGCCACGGACCGAAGTATAATTTTAAAATTTTAGGGGACGAACTGTAAATATCAAAAAGTTAGGCCACCAAAACTATAAATTTAAAACAATTATGGTATAGAACTAGAATGAAACCTTGGGTGACTTAATTGAAAAAATTTTAAAAACCAAGGGATCAAAATATAATTTTAAAAATATTATGTGCAAATTATAAATATCAATAAGTTCAGGGACAAAAATATAATTTTAAAAAACATACAGATTCCAAAACTAAATAAAACTTGGGAGAACTTAATTAAAAAAATTAGAAAGCTAGGGACCGAAGTATAATTTTTAAATTTTAGGGGACGAACTGTTAATATCAAAAAGTTAGGCGAACAAAAATATAAATTTCAAAAACTTTTGGTATTGAACTAGAATGAAACCTTGGGGGACTTAATTGAAAAAATTTTAAAAACCAAGGGATCAAAATATAATTTCAAAAAACATACAGATTCCAAAACTAAATAAAAATTGGGAGAACTTAATTAAAAAAATTAGAAAGCTAAGGACCGAAGTATAATTTTTAAATTTTATGGGACGAGCTGTAAATATCAAAAAGTTAGGCGAACAAAAATATAAATTTCAAAAACTTTTGGTATAGAACTAGAATGAAACCTTAGGTGACTTAATTGAAAGAATTTTAAAAAACAAGAGATCAAAATATAATTTTAAAAATATTATATGCAAATTGTAAATATGAATAAGTTCAGGGACATAAATATTATTTTAAAAAACATACAGATTACAAAACTAAATAAAACTTGGGAGAACTTAATTAAAAAAATTTAGAAAGCCACGGACCGAAGTATAATTTTAAAATTTTAGGGGACGAACTGTAAATATCAAAAAGTTTGGAGAACAAAAATATAAATTTTTAAAACTTATGGGATAGAACTAGAATGAAACCTTGGGGGACTTATTTAAAAAACCAAGGGATCAAAATATAATTTTAAAACCATTATATGCAAATTGTAAATATGAATAAGTTCAGGGACAAAAATATAATTTTAAAAAACATACAGATTCCAAAACTAAATAAAACTTGGGAGAACTTAATTAAAAAAATTTAGAAAGCCACGGACCGAAGTATAATTTTAAAATTTTAGGGGACGAACTGTAAATATCAAAAAGTTAGGCCACCAAAACTATAAATTTAAAACAATTATGGTATAGAACTAGAATGAAACCTTGGGTGACTTAATTGAAAAAATTTTAAAAACCAAGGGATCAAAATATAATTTTAAAAATATTATGTGCAAATTATAAATATCAATAAGTTCAGGGACAAAAATATAATTTTAAAAAACATACAGATTCCAAAACTAAATAAAACTTGGGAGAACTTAATTAAAAAAATTAGAAAGCTAGGGACCGAAGTATAATTTTTAAATTTTAGGGGACGAACTGTTAATATCAAAAAGTTAGGCGAACAAAAATATAAATTTCAAAAACTTTTGGTATTGAACTAGAATGAAACCTTGGGGGACTTAATTGAAAAAATTTTAAAAACCAAGGGATCAAAATATAATTTTAAAAAACATACAGATTCCAAAACTAAATAAAAATTGGGAGAACTTAATTAAAAAAATTAGAAAGCTAAGGACCGAAGTATAATTTTTAAATTTTATGGGACGAGCTGTAAATATCAAAAAGTTAGGCGAACAAAAATATAAATTTCAAAAACTTTTGGTATAGAACTAGAATGAAACCTTGGGTGACTTAATTGAAAGAATTTTAAAAAACAAGAGATCAAAATATAATTTTAAAAATATTATATGCAAATTGTAAATATGAATAAGTTCAGGGACATTAATATTATTTTAAAAAACATACAGATTCCAAAACTAAATCAAACTTGGGAGAACTTAATTAAAAAAGTTTAGAAAGCTAAGGACCGAAGTATAATTTTTAAATTTTATGGGACGAGGTGTAAATATCAAAAAGTTAGGCGAACAAAAATATAAATTTCAAAAACTTTTGGTATAGAACTAGAATGAAATCTTGGGTGACTTAATTGAAAGAATTTTAAAAACCAAGAGATCAAAATATAATTTTAAAAATATTATATGCAAATTGTAAATATGAATAAGTTCAGGGACATAAATATTATTTTAAAAAACTTACATATTCCAAAACTAAATAAAACTTGGGAGAACTTAATTAAAAAAATTTAGAAAGCCACGGACCGAAGTATAATTTTAAAATTTTAGGGGACGAACTGTAAATATCAAAAAGTTAGGCCACCAAAACTATAAATTTAAAACAATTATGGTATAGAACTAGAATGAAACCTTGGGTGACTTAATTGAAAAAATTTTAAAAACCAAGGGATCAAAATATAATTTTAAAAATATTATGTGCAAATTATAAATATCAATAAGTTCAGGGACAAAAATATAATTTTAAAAAACATACAGATTCCAAAACTAAATAAAACTTGGGAGAACTTAATTAAAAAAATTAGAAAGCTAGGGACCGAAGTATAATTTTTAAATTTTAGGGGACGAACTGTTAATATCAAAAAGTTAGGCGAACAAAAATATAAATTTCAAAAACTTTTGGTATTGAACTAGAATGAAACCTTGGGGGACTTAATTGAAAAAATTTTAAAAACCAAGGGATGAAAATATAATTTTAAAAAACATACAGATTCCAAAACTAAATAAAAATTGGGAGAACTTAATTAAAAAAATTAGAAAGCTAAGGACCGAAGTATAATTTTTAAATTTTATGGGACGAGCTGTAAATATCAAAAAGTTAGGCGAACAAAAATATAAATTTCAAAAACTTTTGGTATAGAACTAGAATGAAACCTTGGGTGACTTAATTGAAAGAATTTTAAAAAACAAGAGATCAAAATATAATTTTAAAAATATTATATGCAAATTGTAAATATGAATAAGTTCAGGGACATTAATATTATTTTAAAAAACATACAGATTCCAAAACTAAATCAAACTTGGGAGAACTTAATTAAAAAAGTTTAGAAAGCTAAGGACCGAAGTATAATTTTTAAATTTTATGGGACGAGGTGTAAATATCAAAAAGTTAGGCGAACAAAAATATAAATTTCAAAAACTTATGGGATAGAACTAGAATGAAACCTTGGGGGACTTATTTAAAAAACCAAGGGATCAAAATATAATTTTAAAACCATTATATGCAAATTGTAAATATGAATAAGTTCAGGGACAAAAATATAATTTTAAAAAACATACAGATTCCAAAACTAAATAAAACTTGGGAGAACTTAATTAAAAAAATTTAGAAAGCCACGGACCGAAGTATAATTTTAAAATTTTAGGGGACGAACTGTAAATATCAAAAAGTTAGGCCACCAAAACTATAAATTTAAAACAATTATGGTATAGAACTAGAATGAAACCTTGGGTGACTTAATTGAAAAAATTTTAAAAACCAAGGGATCAAAATATAATTTTAAAAATATTATGTGCAAATTATAAATATCAATAAGTTCAGGGACAAAAATATAATTTTAAAAAACATACAGATTCCAAAACTAAATAAAACTTGGGAGAACTTAATTAAAAAAATTAGAAAGCTAGGGACCGAAGTATAATTTTTAAATTTTAGGAGACGAACTGTTAATATCAAAAAGTTAGGCGAACAAAAATATAAATTTCAAAAACTTTTGGTATTGAACTAGAATGAAACCTTGGGGGACTTAATTGAAAAAATTTTAAAAACCAAGGGATCAAAATATAATTTCAAAAAACATACAGAT
This sequence comes from Actinidia polygama, assembly GCA_030159135.1. Lineage (NCBI taxonomy): Eukaryota > Viridiplantae > Streptophyta > Magnoliopsida > Ericales > Actinidiaceae > Actinidia > Actinidia polygama. The sequence goes on from BRYF01000013.1 coordinate 12,342,965, forward strand.
TCCAAAACTAAATAAAAATTGGGAGAACTTAATTAAAAAAATTAGAAAGCTAAGGACCGAAGTATAATTTTTAAATTTTATGGGACGAGCTGTAAATATCAAAAAGTTAGGCGAACAAAAATATAAATTTCAAAAACTTTTGGTATAGAACTAGAATGAAACCTTGGGTGACTTAATTGAAAGAATTTTAAAAACCAAGAGATCAAAATATAATTTTAAAAATATTATATGCAAATTGTAAATATGAATAAGTTCAGGGACATAAATATTATTTTAAAAAACATACAGATTACAAAACTAAATAAAACTTGAGAGAACTTAATTAAAAAAATTTAGAAAGCCAGGGACCGAAGTATAATTTTTAAATTTTATGGGACGAACTGTAAATATCAAAAAGTTTGGAGAACAAAAATATAAATTTTAAAAACTTATGGGATAGAACTAGAATGAAACCTTGGGGGACTTATTTAAAAAACCAAGGGATCAAAATATAATTTTAAAACCATTATATGCAAATTGTAAATATGAATAAGTTCAGGGACAAAAATATAATTTTAAAAAACATACAGATTCCAAAACTAAATAAAACTTGGGAGAACTTAATTAAAAAAATTTAGAAAGCCACGGACCGAAGTATAATTTTAAAATTTTAGGGGACGAACTGTAAATATCAAAAAGTTAGGCCACCAAAACTATAAATTTAAAACAATTATGGTATAGAACTAGAATGAAACCTTGGGTGACTTAATTGAAAAAATTTTAAAAACCAAGGGATCAAAATATAATTTTAAAAATATTATGTGCAAATTATAAATATCAATAAGTTCAGGGACAAAAATATAATTTTAAAAAACATACAGATTCCAAAACTAAATAAAACTTGGGAGAACTTAATTAAAAAAATTAGAAAGCTAGGGACCGAAGTATAATTTTTAAATTTTAGGGGACGAACTGTTAATATCAAAAAGTTAGGCGAACAAAAATATAAATTTCAAAAACTTTTGGTATTGAACTAGAATGAAACCTTGGGGGACTTAATTGAAAAAATTTTAAAAACCAAGGGATCAAAATATAATTTCAAAAAACATACAGATTCCAAAACTAAATAAAAATTGGGAGAACTTAATTAAAAAAATTAGAAAGCTAAGGACCGAAGTATAATTTTTAAATTTTATGGGACGAGCTGTAAATATCAAAAAGTTAGGCGAACAAAAATATAAATTTCAAAAACTTTTGGTATAGAACTAGAATGAAACCTTGGGTGACTTAATTGAAAGAATTTTAAAAAACAAGAGATCAAAATATAATTTTAAAAATATTATATGCAAATTGTAAATATGAATAAGTTCAGGGACATTAATATTATTTTAAAAAACATACAGATTCCAAAACTAAATCAAACTTGGGAGAACTTAATTAAAAAAGTTTAGAAAGCTAAGGACCGAAGTATAATTTTTAAATTTTATGGGACGAGGTGTAAATATCAAAAAGTTAGGCGAACAAATATATAAATTTCAAAAACTTTTGGTATAGAACTAGAATGAAATCTTGGGTGACTTAATTGAAAGAATTTTAAATACCAAGAGATCAAAATATAATTTTAAAAATATTATATGCAAATTGTAAATATGAATAAGTTCAGGGACATAAATATTATTTTAAAAAACTTACATATTCCAAAACTAAATAAAACTTGGGAGAACTTAATTAAAAAAATTTAGAAAGCCACGGACCGAAGTATAATTTTAAAATTTTAGGGGACGAACTGTAAATATCAAAAAGTTAGGCCACCAAAACTATAAATTTAAAACAATTATGGTATAGAACTAGAATGAAACCTTGGGTGACTTAATTGAAAAAATTTTAAAAACCAAGGGATCAAAATATAATTTTAAAAATATTATGTGCAAATTATAAATATCAATAAGTTCAGGGACAAAAATATAATTTTAAAAAACATACAGATTCCAAAACTAAATAAAACTTGGGAGAACTTAATTAAAAAAATTAGAAAGCTAGGGACCGAAGTATAATTTTTAAATTTTAGGAGACGAACTGTTAATATCAAAAAGTTAGGCGAACAAAAATATAAATTTCAAAAACTTTTGGTATTGAACTAGAATGAAACCTTGGGGGACTTAATTGAAAAAATTTTAAAAACCAAGGGATCAAAATATAATTTCAAAAAACATACAGATTCCAAAACTAAATAAAAATTGGGAGAACTTAATTAAAAAAATTAGAAAGCTAAGGACCGAAGTATAATTTTTAAATTTTATGGGACGAGCTGTAAATATCAAAAAGTTAGGCGAACAAAAATATAAATTTCAAAAACTTTTGGTATAGAACTAGAATGAAACCTTGGGTGACTTAATTGAAAGAATTTTAAAAACCAAGAGATCAAAATATAATTTTAAAAATATTATATGCAAATTGTAAATATGAATAAGTTCAGGGACATAAATATTATTTTAAAAAACATACAGATTACAAAACTAAATAAAACTTGAGAGAACTTAATTAAAAAAATTTAGAAAGCCAGGGACCGAAGTATAATTTTTAAATTTTATGGGACGAACTGTAAATATCAAAAAGTTTGGAGAACAAAAATATAAATTTTAAAAACTTATGGGATAGAACTAGAATGAAACCTTGGGGGACTTATTTAAAAAACCAAGGGATCAAAATATAATTTTAAAACCATTATATGCAAATTGTAAATATGAATAAGTTCAGGGACAAAAATATAATTTTAAAAAACATACAGATTCCAAAACTAAATAAAACTTGGGAGAACTTAATTAAAAAAATTTAGAAAGCCACGGACCGAAGTATAATTTTAAAATTTTAGGGGACGAACTGTAAATATCAAAAAGTTAGGCCACCAAAACTATAAATTTAAAACAATTATGGTATAGAACTAGAATGAAACCTTGGGTGACTTAATTGAAAAAATTTTAAAAACCAAGGGATCAAAATATAATTTTAAAAATATTATGTGCAAATTATAAATATCAATAAGTTCAGGGACAAAAATATAATTTTAAAAAACATACAGATTCCAAAACTAAATAAAACTTGGGAGAACTTAATTAAAAAAATTAGAAAGCTAGGGACCGAAGTATAATTTTTAAATTTTAGGGGACGAACTGTTAATATCAAAAAGTTAGGCGAACAAAAATATAAATTTCAAAAACTTTTGGTATTGAACTAGAATGAAACCTTGGGGGACTTAATTGAAAAAATTTTAAAAACCAAGGGATCAAAATATAATTTCAAAAAACATACAGATTCCAAAACTAAATAAAAATTGGGAGAACTTAATTAAAAAAATTAGAAAGCTAAGGACCGAAGTATAATTTTTAAATTTTATGGGACGAGCTGTAAATATCAAAAAGTTAGGCGAACAAAAATATAAATTTCAAAAACTTTTGGTATAGAACTAGAATGAAACCTTGGGTGACTTAATTGAAAGAATTTTAAAAAACAAGAGATCAAAATATAATTTTAAAAATATTATATGCAAATTGTAAATATGAATAAGTTCAGGGACATTAATATTATTTTAAAAAACATACAGATTCCAAAACTAAATCAAACTTGGGAGAACTTAATTAAAAAAGTTTAGAAAGCTAAGGACCGAAGTATAATTTTTAAATTTTATGGGACGAGGTGTAAATATCAAAAAGTTAGGCGAACAAAAATATAAATTTCAAAAACTTTTGGTATAGAACTAGAATGAAATCTTGGGTGACTTAATTGAAAGAATTTTAAAAACCAAGAGATCAAAATATAATTTTAAAAATATTATATGCAAATTGTAAATATGAATAAGTTCAGGGACATAAATATTATTTTAAAAAACTTACATATTCCAAAACTAAATAAAACTTGGGAGAACTTAATTAAAAAAATTTAGAAAGCCACGGACCGAAGTATAATTTTAAAATTTTAGGGGACGAACTGTAAATATCAAAAAGTTAGGCCACCAAAACTATAAATTTAAAACAATTATGGTATAGAACTAGAATGAAACCTTGGGTGACTTAATTGAAAAAATTTTAAAAACCAAGGGATCTAAATATAATTTTAAAAATATTATGTGCAAATTATAAATATCAATAAGTTCAGGGACAAAAATATAATTTTAAAAAACATACAGATTCCAAAACTAAATAAAACTTGGGAGAACTTAATTAAAAAAATTAGAAAGCTAGGGACCGAAGTATAATTTTTAAATTTTAGGAGACGAACTGTTAATATCAAAAAGTTAGGCGAACAAAAATATAAATTTCAAAAACTTTTGGTATTGAACTAGAATGAAACCTTGGGGGACTTAATTGAAAAAATTTTAAAAACCAAGGGATCAAAATATAATTTCAAAAAACATACAGATTCCAAAACTAAATAAAAATTGGGAGAACTTAATTAAAAAAATTAGAAAGCTAAGGACCGAAGTATAATTTTTAAATTTTATGGGACGAGCTGTAAATATCAAAAAGTTAGGCGAACAAAAATATAAATTTCAAAAACTTTTGGTATAGAACTAGAATGAAACCTTGGGTGACTTAATTGAAAGAATTTTAAAAACCAAGAGATCAAAATATAATTTTAAAAATATTATATGCAAATTGTAAATATGAATAAGTTCAGGGACATAAATATTATTTTAAAAAACATACAGATTACAAAACTAAATAAAACTTGAGAGAACTTAATTAAAAAAATTTAGAAAGCCAGGGACCGAAGTATAATTTTTAAATTTTATGGGACGAACTGTAAATATCAAAAAGTTTGGAGAACAAAAATATAAATTTTAAAAACTTATGGGATAGAACTAGAATGAAACCTTGGGGGACTTATTTAAAAAACCAAGGGATCAAAATATAATTTTAAAACCATTATATGCAAATTGTAAATATGAATAAGTTCAGGGACAAAAATATAATTTTAAAAAACATACAGATTCCAAAACTAAATAAAACTTGGGAGAACTTAATTAAAAAAATTTAGAAAGCCACGGACCGAAGTATAATTTTAAAATTTTAGGGGACGAACTGTAAATATCAAAAAGTTAGGCCACCAAAACTATAAATTTAAAACAATTATGGTATAGAACTAGAATGAAACCTTGGGTGACTTAATTGAAAAAATTTTAAAAACCAAGGGATCAAAATATAATTTTAAAAATATTATGTGCAAATTATAAATATCAATAAGTTCAGGGACAAAAATATAATTTTAAAAAACATACAGATTCCAAAACTAAATAAAACTTGGGAGAACTTAATTAAAAAAATTAGAAAGCTAGGGACCGAAGTATAATTTTTAAATTTTAGGGGACGAACTGTTAATATCAAAAAGTTAGGCGAACAAAAATATAAATTTCAAAAACTTTTGGTATTGAACTAGAATGAAACCTTGGGGGACTTAATTGAAAAAATTTTAAAAACCAAGGGATCAAAATATAATTTCAAAAAACATACAGATTCCAAAACTAAATAAAAATTGGGAGAACTTAATTAAAAAAATTAGAAAGCTAAGGACCGAAGTATAATTTTTAAATTTTATGGGACGAGCTGTAAATATCAAAAAGTTAGGCGAACAAAAATATAAATTTCAAAAACTTTTGGTATAGAACTAGAATGAAACCTTGGGTGACTTAATTGAAAGAATTTTAAAAAACAAGAGATCAAAATATAATTTTAAAAATATTATATGCAAATTGTAAATATGAATAAGTTCAGGGACATTAATATTATTTTAAAAAACATACAGATTCCAAAACTAAATCAAACTTGGGAGAACTTAATTAAAAAAGTTTAGAAAGCTAAGGACCGAAGTATAATTTTTAAATTTTATGGGACGAGGTGTAAATATCAAAAAGTTAGGCGAACAAAAATATAAATTTCAAAAACTTTTGGTATAGAACTAGAATGAAATCTTGGGTGACTTAATTGAAAGAATTTTAAAAACCAAGAGATCAAAATATAATTTTAAAAATATTATATGCAAATTGTAAATATGAATAAGTTCAGGGACATAAATATTATTTTAAAAAACTTACATATTCCAAAACTAAATAAAACTTGGGAGAACTTAATTAAAAAAATTTAGAAAGCCACGGACCGAAGTATAATTTTAAAATTTTAGGGGACGAACTGTAAATATCAAAAAGTTAGGCCACCAAAACTATAAATTTAAAACAATTATGGTATAGAACTAGAATGAAACCTTGGGTGACTTAATTGAAAAAATTTTAAAAACCAAGGGATCTAAATATAATTTTAAAAATATTATGTGCAAATTATAAATATCAATAAGTTCAGGGACAAAAATATAATTTTAAAAAACATACAGATTCCAAAACTAAATAAAACTTGGGAGAACTTAATTAAAAAAATTAGAAAGCTAGGGACCGAAGTATAATTTTTAAATTTTAGGAGACGAACTGTTAATATCAAAAAGTTAGGCGAACAAAAATATAAATTTCAAAAACTTTTGGTATTGAACTAGAATGAAACCTTGGGGGACTTAATTGAAAAAATTTTAAAAACCAAGGGATCAAAATATAATTTCAAAAAACATACAGATTCCAAAACTAAATAAAAATTGGGAGAACTTAATTAAAAAAATTAGAAAGCTAAGGACCGAAGTATAATTTTTAAATTTTATGGGACGAGCTGTAAATATCAAAAAGTTAGGCGAACAAAAATATAAATTTCAAAAACTTTTGGTATAGAACTAGAATGAAACCTTGGGTGACTTAATTGAAAGAATTTTAAAAACCAAGAGATCAAAATATAATTTTAAAAATATTATATGCAAATTGTAAATATGAATAAGTTCAGGGACATAAATATTATTTTAAAAAACATACAGATTACAAAACTAAATAAAACTTGAGAGAACTTAATTAAAAAAATTTAGAAAGCCAGGGACCGAAGTATAATTTTTAAATTTTATGGGACGAACTGTAAATATCAAAAAGTTTGGAGAACAAAAATATAAATTTTAAAAACTTATGGGATAGAACTAGAATGAAACCTTGGGGGACTTATTTAAAAAACCAAGGGATCAAAATATAATTTTAAAACCATTATATGCAAATTGTAAATATGAATAAGTTCAGGGACAAAAATATAATTTTAAAAAACATACAGATTCCAAAACTAAATAAAACTTGGGAGAACTTAATTAAAAAAATTTAGAAAGCCACGGACCGAAGTATAATTTTAAAATTTTAGGGGACGAACTGTAAATATCAAAAAGTTAGGCCACCAAAACTATAAATTTAAAACAATTATGGTATAGAACTAGAATGAAACCTTGGGTGACTTAATTGAAAAAATTTTAAAAACCAAGGGATCAAAATATAATTTTAAAAATATTATGTGCAAATTATAAATATCAATAAGTTCAGGGACAAAAATATAATTTTAAAAAACATACAGATTCCAAAACTAAATAAAACTTGGGAGAACTTAATTAAAAAAATTAGAAAGCTAGGGACCGAAGTATAATTTTTAAATTTTAGGGGACGAACTGTTAATATCAAAAAGTTAGGCGAACAAAAATATAAATTTCAAAAACTTTTGGTATTGAACTAGAATGAAACCTTGGGGGACTTAATTGAAAAAATTTTAAAAACCAAGGGATCAAAATATAATTTCAAAAAACATACAGATTCCAAAACTAAATAAAAATTGGGAGAACTTAATTAAAAAAATTAGAAAGCTAAGGACCGAAGTATAATTTTTAAATTTTATGGGACGAGCTGTAAATATCAAAAAGTTAGGCGAACAAAAATATAAATTTCAAAAACTTTTGGTATAGAACTAGAATGAAACCTTGGGTGACTTAATTGAAAGAATTTTAAAAACCAAGAGATCAAAATATAATTTTAAAAATATTATATGCAAATTGTAAATATGAATAAGTTCAGGGACATAAATATTATTTTAAAAAACATACAGATTACAAAACTAAATAAAACTTGAGAGAACTTAATTAAAAAAATTTAGAAAGCCAGGGACCGAAGTATAATTTTTAAATTTTATGGGACGAACTGTAAATATCAAAAAGTTTGGAGAACAAAAATATAAATTTTAAAAACTTATGGGATAGAACTAGAATGAAACCTTGGGGGACTTATTTAAAAAACCAAGGGATCAAAATATAATTTTAAAACCATTATATGCAAATTGTAAATATGAATAAGTTCAGGGACAAAAATATAATTTTAAAAAACATACAGATTCCAAAACTAAATAAAACTTGGGAGAACTTAATTAAAAAAATTTAGAAAGCCACGGACCGAAGTATAATTTTAAAATTTTAGGGGACGAACTGTAAATATCAAAAAGTTAGGCCACCAAAACTATAAATTTAAAACAATTATGGTATAGAACTAGAATGAAACCTTGGGTGACTTAATTGAAAAAATTTTAAAAACCAAGGGATCAAAATATAATTTTAAAAATATTATGTGCAAATTATAAATATCAATAAGTTCAGGGACAAAAATATAATTTTAAAAAACATACAGATTCCAAAACTAAATAAAACTTGGGAGAACTTAATTAAAAAAATTAGAAAGCTAGGGACCGAAGTATAATTTTTAAATTTTAGGGGACGAACTGTTAATATCAAAAAGTTAGGCGAACAAAAATATAAATTTCAAAAACTTTTGGTATTGAACTAGAATGAAACCTTGGGGGACTTAATTGAAAAAATTTTAAAAACCAAGGGATCAAAATATAATTTCAAAAAACATACAGATTCCAAAACTAAATAAAAATTGGGAGAACTTAATTAAAAAAATTAGAAAGCTAAGGACCGAAGTATAATTTTTAAATTTTATGGGACGAGCTGTAAATATCAAAAAGTTAGGCGAACAAAAATATAAATTTCAAAAACTTTTGGTATAGAACTAGAATGAAACCTTGGGTGACTTAATTGAAAGAATTTTAAAAAACAAGAGATCAAAATATAATTTTAAAAATATTATATGCAAATTGTAAATATGAATAAGTTCAGGGACATAAATATTATTTTAAAAAACATACAGATTACAAAACTAAATAAAACTTGAGAGAACTTAATTAAAAAAATTTAGAAAGCCAGGGACCGAAGTATAATTTTTAAATTTTATGGGACGAACTGTAAATATCAAAAAGTTTGGAGAACAAAAATATAAATTTTAAAAACTTATGGGATAGAACTAGAATGAAACCTTGGGGGACTTATTTAAAAAACCAAGGGATCAAAATATAATTTTAAAACCATTATATGCAAATTGTAAATATGAATAAGTTCAGGGACAAAAATATAATTTTAAAAAACATACAGATTCCAAAACTAAATAAAACTTGGGAGAACTTAATTAAAAAAATTTAGAAAGCCACGGACCGAAGTATAATTTTAAAATTTTAGGGGACGAACTGTAAATATCAAAAAGTTAGGCCACCAAAACTATAAATTTAAAACAATTATGGTATAGAACTAGAATGAAACCTTGGGTGACTTAATTGAAAAAATTTTAAAAACCAAGGGATCAAAATATAATTTTAAAAATATTATGTGCAAATTATAAATATCAATAAGTTCAGGGACAAAAATATAATTTTAAAAAACATACAGATTCCAAAACTAAATAAAACTTGGGAGAACTTCATTCAAAAAATTAGAAAGCTAGGGACCGAAGTATAATTTTTAAATTTTAGGGGACGAAGTGTTAATATCAAAAAGTTAGGCGAACAAAAATATAAATTTCAAAAACTTTTGGTATTGAACTAGAATGAAACCTTGGGGGACTTAATTGAAAAAATTTTAAAAACCAAGGGATCAAAATATAATTTCAAAAAACATACAGATTCCAAAACTAAATAAAAATTGGGAGAACTTAATTAAAAAAATTAGAAAGCTAAGGACCGAAGTATAATTTTTAAATTTTATGGGACGAGCTGTAAATATCAAAAAGTTAGGCGAACAAAAATATAAATTTTAAAAACTTTTGGTATAGAACTAGAATGAAACCTTGGGTGACTTAATTGAAAGAATTTTAAAAAACAAGAGATCAAAATATAATTTTAAAAATATTATATGCAAATTGTAAATATGAATAAGTTCAGGGACATAAATATTATTTTAAAAAACATACAGATTACAAAACTAAATAAAACTTGAGAGAACTTAATTAAAAAAATTTAGAAAGCCAGGGACCGAAGTATAATTTTTAAATTTTATGGGACGAACTGTAAATATCAAAAAGTTTGGAGAACAAAAATATAAATTTTAAAAACTTATGGGATAGAACTAGAATGAAACCTTGGGGGACTTATTTAAAAAACCAAGGGATCAAAATATAATTTTAAAACCATTATATGCAAATTGTAAATATGAATAAGTTCAGGGACAAAAATATAATTTTAAAAAACATACAGATTCCAAAACTAAATAAAACTTGGGAGAACTTAATTAAAAAAATTTAGAAAGCCACGGACCGAAGTATAATTTTAAAATTTTAGGGGACGAACTGTAAATATCAAAAAGTTAGGCCACCAAAACTATAAATTTAAAACAATTATGGTATAGAACTAGAATGAAACCTTGGGTGACTTAATTGAAAAAATTTTAAAAACCAAGGGATCAAAATATAATTTTAAAAATATTATGTGCAAATTATAAATATCAATAAGTTCAGGGACAAAAATATAATTTTAAAAAACATACAGATTCCAAAACTAAATAAAACTTGGGAGAACTTAATTAAAAAAATTAGAAAGCTAGGGACCGAAGTATAATTTTTAAATTTTAGGGGATGAACTGTTAATATCAAAAAGTTAGGCGAACAAAAATATAAATTTCAAAAACTTTTGGTATTGAACTAGAATGAAACCTTGGGGGACTTAATTGAAAAAATTTTAAAAACCAAGGGATCAAAATATAATTTCAAAAAACATACAGATTCCAAAACTAAATAAAAATTGGGAGAACTTAATTAAAAAAATTAGAAAGCTAAGGACCGAAGTATAATTTTTAAATTTTATGGGACGAGCTGTAAATATCAAAAAGTTAGGCGAACAAAAATATAAATTTCAAAAACTTTTGGTATAGAACTAGAATGAAACCTTGGGTGACTTAATTGAAAGAATTTTAAAAAACAAGAGATCAAAATATAATTTTAAAAATATTATATGCAAATTGTAAATATGAATAAGTTCAGGGACATAAATATTATTTTAAAAAACATACAGATTACAAAACTAAATAAAACTTGAGAGAACTTAATTAAAAAAATTTAGAAAGCCAGGGACCGAAGTATAATTTTTAAATTTTATGGGACGAACTGTAAATATCAAAAAGTTTGGAGAACAAAAATATAAATTTTAAAAACTTATGGGATAGAACTAGAATGAAACCTTGGGGGACTTATTTAAAAAACCAAGGGATCAAAATATAATTTTAAAACCATTATATGCAAATTGTAAATATGAATAAGTTCAGGGACAAAAATATAATTTTAAAAAACATACAGATTCCAAAACTAAATAAAACTTGGGAGAACTTAATTAAAAAAATTTAGAAAGCCACGGACCGAAGTATAATTTTAAAATTTTATGGGACGAACTATAAATATCAAAAAGTTAGGCGAACAAAACTATAAATTTAAAACAATTATGGTATAGAACTAGAATGAAACCTTGGGTGACTTAATTGAAAAAATTTTAAAAACCAAGGGATCAAAATATAATTTTAAAAATATTATGTGCAAATTATAAATATCAATAAGTTCAGGGACAAAAATATAATTTTAAAAAACATACAGATTCCAAAACTAAATAAAACTTGGGAGAACTTAATTAAAAAAATTAGAAAGCTAGGGACCGAAGTATAATTTTTAAATTTTAGGGGACGAACTGTTAATATCAAAAAGTTAGGCGAACAAAAATATAAATTTCAAAAACTTTTGGTATTGAACTAGAATGAAACCTTGGGGGACTTAATTGAAAAAATTTTAAAAACCAAGGGATCAAAATATAATTTCAAAAAACATACAGATTCCAAAACTAAATAAAAATTGGGAGAACTTAATTAAAAAAATTAGAAAGCTAAGGACCGAAGTATAATTTTTAAATTTTATGGGACGAGCTGTAAATATCAAAAAGTTAGGCGAACAAAAATATAAATTTCAAAAACTTTTGGTATAGAACTAGAATGAAACCTTGGGTGACTTAATTGAAAGAATTTTAAAAAACAAGAGATCAAAATATAATTTTAAAAATATTATATGCAAATTGTAAATATGAATAAGTTCAGGGACATAAATATTATTTTAAAAAACATACAGATTACAAAACTAAATAAAACTTGAGAGAACTTAATTAAAAAAATTTAGAAAGCCAGGGACCGAAGTATAATTTTTAAATTTTATGGGACGAACTGTAAATATCAAAAAGTTTGGAGAACAAAAATATAAATTTTAAAAACTTATGGGATAGAACTAGAATGAAACCTTGGGGGACTTATTTAAAAAACCAAGGGATCAAAATATAATTTTAAAACCATTATATGCAAATTGTAAATATGAATAAGTTCAGGGACAAAAATATAATTTTAAAAAACATACAGATTCCAAAACTAAATAAAACTTGGGAGAACTTAATTAAAAAAATTTAGAAAGCCACGGACCGAAGTATAATTTTAAAATTTTAGGGGACGAACTGTAAATATCAAAAAGTTAGGCCACCAAAACTATAAATTTAAAACAATTATGGTATAGAACTAGAATGAAACCTTGGGTGACTTAATTGAAAAAATTTTAAAAACCAAGGGATCAAAATATAATTTTAAAAATATTATGTGCAAATTATAAATATCAATAAGTTCAGGGACAAAAATATAATTTTAAAAAACATACAGATTCCAAAACTAAATAAAACTTGGGAGAACTTAATTAAAAAAATTAGAAAGCTAGGGACCGAAGTATAATTTTTAAATTTTAGGGGACGAACTGTTAATATCAAAAAGTTAGGCGAACAAAAATATAAATTTCAAAAACTTTTGGTATTGAACTAGAATGAAACCTTGGGGGACTTAATTGAAAAAATTTTAAAAACCAAGGGATCAAAATATAATTTCAAAAAACATACAGATTCCAAAACTAAATAAAAATTGGGAGAACTTAATTAAAAAAATTAGAAAGCTAAGGACCGAAGTATAATTTTTAAATTTTATGGGACGAGCTGTAAATATCAAAAAGTTAGGCGAACAAAAATATAAATTTTAAAAACTTTTGGTATAGAACTAGAATGAAACCTTGGGTGACTTAATTGAAAGAATTTTAAAAAACAAGAGATCAAAATATAATTTTAAAAATATTATATGCAAATTGTAAATATGAATAAGTTCAGAGACAAAAATATAATTTTAAAAAATGTACATATTACAAAACTAAATAAAACTTGAGAGAACTTAATTAAAAAAATTTAGAAAGCCAGGGACCGAAGTATAATTTTTAAATTTTATGGGACGAACTGTAAATATCAAAAAGTTTGGAGAACAAAAATATAAATTTTAAAAACTTATGGGATAGAACTAGAATGAAACCTTGGGGGACTTATTTAAAAAACCAAGGGATCAAAATATAATTTTAAAACCATTATATGCAAATTGTAAATATGAATAAGTTCAGGGACAAAAATATAATTTTAAAAAACATACAGATTCCAAAACTAAATAAAACTTGGGAGAACTTAATTAAAAAAATTTAGAAAGCCACGGACCGAAGTATAATTTTAAAATTTTAGGGGACGAACTGTAAATATCAAAAAGTTAGGCCACCAAAACTATAAATTTAAAACAATTATGGTATAGAACTAGAATGAAACCTTGGGTGACTTAATTGAAAAAATTTTAAAAACCAAGGGATCAAAATATAATTTTAAAAATATTATGTGCAAATTATAAATATCAATAAGTTCAGGGACAAAAATATAATTTTAAAAAACATACAGATTCCAAAACTAAATAAAACTTGGGAGAACTTAATTAAAAAAATTAGAAAGCTAGGGACCGAAGTATAATTTTTAAATTTTAGGGGACGAACTGTTAATATCAAAAAGTTAGGCGAACAAAAATATAAATTTCAAAAACTTTTGGTATTGAACTAGAATGAAACCTTGGGGGACTTAATTGAAAAAATTTTAAAAACCAAGGGATCAAAATATAATTTCAAAAAACATACAGATTCCAAAACTAAATAAAAATTGGGAGAACTTAATTAAAAAAATTAGAAAGCTAAGGACCGAAGTATAATTTTTAAATTTTATGGGACGAGCTGTAAATATCAAAAAGTTAGGCGAACAAAAATATAAATTTCAAAAACTTTTGGTATAGAACTAGAATGAAACCTTGGGTGACTTAATTGAAAGAATTTTAAAAACCAAGAGATCAAAATATAATTTTAAAAATATTATATGCAAATTGTAAATATGAATAAGTTCAGGGACATAAATATTATTTTAAAAAACATACAGATTACAAAACTAAATAAAACTTGAGAGAACTTAATTAAAAAAATTTAGAAAGCCAGGGACCGAAGTATAATTTTTAAATTTTATGGGACGAACTGTAAATATCAAAAAGTTTGGAGAACAAAAATATAAATTTTAAAAACTTATGGGATAGAACTAGAATGAAACCTTGGGGGACTTATTTAAAAAACCAAGGGATCAAAATATAATTTTAAAACCATTATATGCAAATTGTAAATATGAATAAGTTCAGGGACAAAAATATAATTTTAAAAAACATACAGATTCCAAAACTAAATAAAACTTGGGAGAACTTAATTAAAAAAATTTAGAAAGCCACGGACCGAAGTATAATTTTAAAATTTTAGGGGACGAACTGTAAATATCAAAAAGTTAGGCCACCAAAACTATAAATTTAAAACAATTATGGTATAGAACTAGAATGAAACCTTGGGTGACTTAATTGAAAAAATTTTAAAAACCAAGGGATCAAAATATAATTTTAAAAATATTATGTGCAAATTATAAATATCAATAAGTTCAGGGACAAAAATATAATTTTAAAAAACATACAGATTCCAAAACTAAATAAAACTTGGGAGAACTTAATTAAAAAAATTAGAAAGCTAGGGACCGAAGTATAATTTTTAAATTTTAGGGGACGAAGTGTTAATATCAAAAAGTTAGGCGAACAAAAATATAAATTTCAAAAACTTTTGGTATTGAACTAGAATGAAACCTTGGGGGACTTAATTGAAAAAATTTTAAAAACCAAGGGATCAAAATATAATTTCAAAAAACATACAGATTCCAAAACTAAATAAAAATTGGGAGAACTTAATTAAAAAAATTAGAAAGCTAAGGACCGAAGTATAATTTTTAAATTTTATGGGACGAGCTTTAAATATCAAAAAGTTAGGCGAACAAAAATATAAATTTCAAAAACTTTTGGTATAGAACTAGAATGAAACCTTGGGTGACTTAATTGAAAGAATTTTAAAAAACAAGAGATCAAAATATAATTTTAAAAATATTATATGCAAATTGTAAATATGAATAAGTTCAGGGACATTAATATTATTTTAAAAAATATACAGATTCCAAAACTAAATCAAACTTGGGAGAACTTAATTAAAAAAGTTTAGAAAGCTAAGGACCGAAGTATAATTTTTAAATTTTATGGGACGAGGTGTAAATATCAAAAAGTTAGGCGAACAAAAATATAAATTTCAAAAACTTTTGGTATAGAACTAGAATGAAATCTTGGGTGACTTAATTGAAAGAATTTTAAAAACCAAGAGATCAAAATATAATTTTAAAAATATTATATGCAAATTGTAAATATGAATAAGTTCAGGGACATAAATATTATTTTAAAAAACTTACATATTCCAAAACTAAATAAAACTTGGGAGAACTTAATTAAAAAAATTTAGAAAGCCAGGGACCGAAGTATAATTTTTAAATTTTATGGGACGAACTGTAAATATCAAAAAGTTTGGAGAACAAAAATATAAATTTTAAAAACTTATGGGATAGAACTAGAATGAAACCTTGGGGGACTTATTTAAAAAACCAAGGGATCAAAATATAATTTTAAAACCATTATATGCAAATTGTAAATATGAATAAGTTCAGGGACAAAAATATAATTTTAAAAAACATACAGATTCCAAAACTAAATAAAACTTGGGAGAACTTAATTAAAAAAATTTAGAAAGCCACGGACCGAAGTATAATTTTAAAATTTTATGGGACGAACTATAAATATCAAAAAGTTAGGCGAACAAAACTATAAATTTAAAACAATTATGGTATAGAACTAGAATGAAACCTTGGGTGACTTAATTGAAAAAATTTTAAAAACCAAGGGATCAAAATATAATTTTAAAAATATTATGTGCAAATTATAAATATCAATAAGTTCAGGGACAAAAATATAATTTTAAAAAACATACAGATTCCAAAACTAAATAAAACTTGGGAGAACTTAATTAAAAAAATTAGAAAGCTAGGGACCGAAGTATAATTTTTAAATTTTAGGGGACGAACTGTTAATATCAAAAAGTTAGGCGAACAAAAATATAAATTTCAAAAACTTTTGGTATTGAACTAGAATGAAACCTTGGGGGACTTAATTGAAAAAATTTTAAAAACCAAGGGATCAAAATATAATTTCAAAAAACATACAGATTCCAAAACTAAATAAAAATTGGGAGAACTTAATTAAAAAAATTAGAAAGCTAAGGACCGAAGTATAATTTTTAAATTTTATGGGACGAGCTGTAAATATCAAAAAGTTAGGCGAACAAAAATATAAATTTCAAAAACTTTTGGTATAGAACTAGAATGAAACCTTGGGTGACTTAATTGAAAGAATTTTAAAAAACAAGAGATCAAAATATAATTTTAAAAATATTATATGCAAATTGTAAATATGAATAAGTTCAGGGACAAAAATATAATTTTAAAAAACATACAGATTCCAAAACTAAATAAAACTTGGGAGAACTTAATTAAAAAAATTTAGAAAGCCACGGACCGAAGTATAATTTTAAAATTTTAGGGGACGAACTGTAAATATCAAAAAGTTAGGCCACCAAAACTATAAATTTAAAACAATTATGGTATAGAACTAGAATGAAACCTTGGGTGACTTAATTGAAAAAATTTTAAAAACCAAGGGATCAAAATATAATTTTAAAAATATTATGTGCAAATTATAAATATCAATAAGTTCAGGGACAAAAATATAATTTTAAAAAACATACAGATTCCAAAACTAAATAAAACTTGGGAGAACTTAATTAAAAAAATTAGAAAGCTAGGGACCGAAGTATAATTTTTAAATTTTAGGGGACGAAGTGTTAATATCAAAAAGTTAGGCGAACAAAAATATAAATTTCAAAAACTTTTGGTATTGAACTAGAATGAAACCTTGGGGGACTTAATTGAAAAAATTTTAAAAACCAAGGGATCAAAATATAATTTCAAAAAACATACAGATTCCAAAACTAAATAAAAATTGGGAGAACTTAATTAAAAAAATTAGAAAGCTAAGGACCGAAGTATAATTTTTAAATTTTATGGGACGAGCTTTAAATATCAAAAAGTTAGGCGAACAAAAATATAAATTTCAAAAACTTTTGGTATAGAACTAGAATGAAACCTTGGGTGACTTAATTGAAAGAATTTTAAAAAACAAGAGATCAAAATATAATTTTAAAAATATTATATGCAAATTGTAAATATGAATAAGTTCAGGGACATTAATATTATTTTAAAAAATATACAGATTCCAAAACTAAATCAAACTTGGGAGAACTTAATTAAAAAAGTTTAGAAAGCTAAGGACCGAAGTATAATTTTTAAATTTTATGGGACGAGGTGTAAATATCAAAAAGTTAGGCGAACAAAAATATAAATTTCAAAAACTTTTGGTATAGAACTAGAATGAAATCTTGGGTGACTTAATTGAAAGAATTTTAAAAACCAAGAGATCAAAATATAATTTTAAAAATATTATATGCAAATTGTAAATATGAATAAGTTCAGGGACATAAATATTATTTTAAAAAACTTACATATTCCAAAACTAAATAAAACTTGGGAGAACTTAATTAAAAAAATTTAGAAAGCCAGGGACCGAAGTATAATTTTTAAATTTTATGGGACGAACTGTAAATATCAAAAAGTTTGGAGAACAAAAATATAAATTTTAAAAACTTATGGGATAGAACTAGAATGAAACCTTGGGGGACTTATTTAAAAAACCAAGGGATCAAAATATAATTTTAAAACCATTATATGCAAATTGTAAATATGAATAAGTTCAGGGACAAAAATATAATTTTAAAAAACATACAGATTCCAAAACTAAATAAAACTTGGGAGAACTTAATTAAAAAAATTTAGAAAGCCACGGACCGAAGTATAATTTTAAAATTTTATGGGACGAACTATAAATATCAAAAAGTTAGGCGAACAAAACTATAAATTTAAAACAATTATGGTATAGAACTAGAATGAAACCTTGGGTGACTTAATTGAAAAAATTTTAAAAACCAAGGGATCAAAATATAATTTTAAAAATATTATGTGCAAATTATAAATATCAATAAGTTCAGGGACAAAAATATAATTTTAAAAAACATACAGATTCCAAAACTAAATAAAACTTGGGAGAACTTCATTCAAAAAATTAGAAAGCTAGGGACCGAAGTATAATTTTTAAATTTTATGGGACGAACTGTAAATATCAAAAAGTTAGGCGAACAAAAATATAAATTTCAAAAACTTTTGGTATAGAACTAGAATGAAACATTGGGGGACTTAATTGAAAAAATTTTAAAAACCAAGGGATCAAAATATAATTTTAAAAATATCATATGCAAATTGTAAATATGAATAAGTTCAGGGACAAAAATATTATTTTAAAAAACATACAGATTCCAAAACTAAATAAAACTTGGGAGAGCTTAATTAAAAAAATTTAGAAAGCCAGGGACCGAAGTATAATTTTTAAATTTTATGGGACGAACTGTAAATATCAAAAAGTTTGGAGAACAAAAATATAAATTTTAAAAACTTATGGGATAGAACTAGAATGAAACTTTGGGGGACTTATTTAAAAAACCAAGGGATCAAAATATAATTTTAAAACCATTATATGCAAATTGTAAATATGAATTAGTTCAGGGACAAAAATATAATTTTAAAAAACATACATATTCCAAAACTAAATAAAACTTGGGAGAACTTAATTAAAAAAATTTAGAAAGCCAGGGACCGAAGTATAATTTAAAAATTTTAGGGGACGAACTGTAAATATCGGAAAGTTAGGCGAACAAAAATATAAATTTCAAAAACTTATGGTATAGAACTAGAATGAAACCTTGGGTGACTTAATGGAAAAATTTTAAAAACCAAGGGATCAAAATATTATTTTAAAAATATTATGTGCAAATTATAAATATCAATAAGTTCAGGGACAAAAATATAATTTTAAAAAACATACAGATTCCAAAACTAAATAAAACTTGGGAGAACTTAATTAAAAAAATTAGAAAGCTAGGGACCGAAGTATAATTTTTAAATTTTAGGGGACGAACTGTTAATATCAAAAAGTTAGGCGAACAAAAATATAAATTTCAAAAACTTTTGGTATTGAACTAGAATGAAACCTTGGGGGACTTAATTGAAAAAATTTTAAAAACCAAGGGATCAAAATATAATTTCAAAAAACATACAGATTCCAAAACTAAATAAAAATTGGGAGAACTTAATTAAAAAAATTAGAAAGCTAAGGACCGAAGTATAATTTTTAAATTTTATGGGACGAGCTGTAAATATCAAAAAGTTAGGCGAACAAAAATATAAATTTCAAAAACTTTTGGTATAGAACTAGAATGAAACCTTGGGTGACTTAATTGAAAGAATTTTAAAAAACAAGAGATCAAAATATAATTTTAAAAATATTATGTGCAAATTATAAATATCAATAAGTTCAGGGACAAAAATATAATTTTAAAAAACATACAGATTCCAAAACTAAATAAAACTTGGGAGAACTTAATTAAAAAAATTAGAAAGCTAGGGACCGAAGTATAATTTTTAAATTTTAGGGGACGAACTGTTAATATCAAAAAGTTAGGCGAACAAAAATATAAATTTCAAAAACTTTTGGTATTGAACTAGAATGAAACCTTGGGGGACTTAATTGAAAAAATTTTAAAAACCAAGGGATCAAAATATAATTTCAAAAAACATACAGATTCCAAAACTAAATAAAAATTGGGAGAACTTAATTAAAAAAATTAGAAAGCTAAGGACCGAAGTATAATTTTTAAATTTTATGGGACGAGCTGTAAATATCAAAAAGTTAGGCGAACAAAAATATAAATTTCAAAAACTTTTGGTATAGAACTAGAATGAAACCTTGGGTGACTTAATTGAAAGAATTTTAAAAAACAAGAGATCAAAATATAATTTTAAAAATATTATATGCAAATTGTAAATATGAATAAGTTCAGGGACATTAATATTATTTTAAAAAACATACAGATTCCAAAACTAAATCAAACTTGGGAGAACTTAATTAAAAAAGTTTAGAAAGCTAAGGACCGAAGTATAATTTTTAAATTTTATGGGACGAGGTGTAAATATCAAAAAGTTAGGCGAACAAAAATATAAATTTCAAAAACTTTTGGTATAGAACTAGAATGAAACCTTGGGTGACTTAATTGAAAGAATTTTAAAAACCAAGAGATCAAAATATAATTTTAAAAATATTATATGCAAATTGTAAATATGAATAAGTTCAGGGACATAAATATTATTTTAAAAAACTTACATATTCCAAAACTAAATAAAACTTGGGAGAACTTAATTAAAAAAATTTAGAAAGCCAGGGACCGAAGTATAATTTTTAAATTTTAAGGGACGAACTGTAAATATCAAAAAGTTTGGAGAACAAAAATATAAATTTTAAAAACTTATGGGATAGAACTAGAATGAAACCTTGGGGGACTTATTTAAAAAACCAAGGGATCAAAATATAATTTTAAAACCATTATATGCAAATTGTAAATATGAATAAGTTCAGGGACAAAAATATAATTTTAAAAAACATACAGATTCCAAAACTAAATAAAACTTGGGAGAACTTAATTAAAAAAATTTAGAAAGCCACGGACCGAAGTATAATTTTAAAATTTTATGGGACGAACTATAAATATCAAAAAGTTAGGCGAACAAAACTATAAATTTAAAACAATTATGGTATAGAACTAGAATGAAACCTTGGGTGACTTAATTGAAAAAATTTTAAAAACCAAGGGATCAAAATATAATTTTAAAAATATTATGTGCAAATTATAAATATCAATAAGTTCAGGGACAAAAATATAATTTTAAAAAACATACAGATTCCAAAACTAAATAAAACTTGGGAGAACTTCATTCAAAAAATTAGAAAGCTAGGGACCGAAGTATAATTTTTAAATTTTATGGGACGAACTGTAAATATCAAAAAGTTAGGCGAACAAAAATATAAATTTCAAAAACTTTTGGTATAGAACTAGAATGAAACATTGGGGGACTTAATTGAAAAAATTTTAAAAACCAAGGGATCAAAATATAATTTTAAAAATATTATATGCAAATTGTAAATATGAATAAGTTCAGGGACAAAAA
This sequence comes from Actinidia polygama, assembly GCA_030159135.1. Lineage (NCBI taxonomy): Eukaryota > Viridiplantae > Streptophyta > Magnoliopsida > Ericales > Actinidiaceae > Actinidia > Actinidia polygama. The sequence continues at coordinate 12,364,696 of BRYF01000013.1, forward strand.
TATTATTTTAAAAAACATACAGATTCCAAAACTAAATAAAACTTGGGAGAGCTTAATTAAAAAAATTTAGAAAGCCAGGGACCGAAGTATAATTTTTAAATTTTATGGGACGAACTGTAAATATCAAAAAGTTAGGAGAACAAAAATATAAATTTTAAAAACTTATGGGATAGAACTAGAATGAAACCTTGGGGGACTTATTTAAAAAACCAAGGGATCAAAATATAATTTTAAAACCATTATATGCAAATTGTAAATATGAATAAGTTCAGGGACAAAAATATAATTTTAAAAAACATACAGATTCCAAAACTAAATAAAACTTGGGAGAACTTAATTAAAAAAATTTAGAAAGCCACGGACCGAAGTATAATTTTAAAATTTTATGGGACGAACTATAAATATCAAAAAGTTAGGCGAACAAAACTATAAATTTAAAACAATTATGGTATAGAACTAGAATGAAACCTTGGGTGACTTAATTGAAAAAATTTTAAAAACCAAGGGATCAAAATATAATTTTAAAAATATTATGTGCAAATTATAAATATCAATAAGTTCAGGGACAAAAATATAATTTTAAAAAACATACAGATTCCAAAACTAAATAAAACTTGGGAGAACTTCATTCAAAAAATTAGAAAGCTAGGGACCGAAGTATAATTTTTAAATTTTATGGGACGAACTGTAAATATCAAAAAGTTAGGCGAACAAAAATATAAATTTCAAAAACTTTTGGTATAGAACTAGAATGAAACATTGGGGGACTTAATTGAAAAAATTTTAAAAACCAAGGGATCAAAATATAATTTTAAAAATATTATATGCAAATTGTAAATATGAATAAGTTCAGGGACAAAAATATTATTTTAAAAAACATACAGATTCCAAAACTAAATAAAACTTGGGAGAGCTTAATTAAAAAAATTTAGAAAGCCAGGGACCGAAGTATAATTTTTAAATTTTATGGGACGAACTGTAAATATCAAAAAGTTAGGAGAACAAAAATATAAATTTTAAAAACTTATGGGATAGAACTAGAATGAAACCTTGGGGGACTTATTTAAAAAACCAAGGGATCAAAATATAATTTTAAAACCATTATATGCAAATTGTAAATATGAATAAGTTCAGGGACAAAAATATAATTTTAAAAAACATACAGATTCCAAAACTAAATAAAACTTGGGAGAACTTAATTAAAAAAATTTAGAAAGCCACGGACCGAAGTATAATTTTAAAATTTTATGGGACGAACTATAAATATCAAAAAGTTAGGCGAACAAAACTATAAATTTAAAACAATTATGGTATAGAACTAGAATGAAACCTTGGGTGACTTAATTGAAAAAATTTTAAAAACCAAGGGATCAAAATATAATTTTAAAAATATTATGTGCAAATTATAAATATCAATAAGTTCAGGGACAAAAATATAATTTTAAAAAACATACAGATTCCAAAACTAAATAAAACTTGGGAGAATTAATTAAAAAAATTAGAAAGCTAGGGACCGAAGTATAATTTTTAAATTTTATGGGACGAACTGTTAATATCAAAAAGTTAGGCGAACAAAAATATAAATTTCAAAAACTTTTGGTATTGAACTAGAATGAAACCTTGGGGGACTTAATTGAAAAAATTTTAAAAACCAAGGGATCAAAATATAATTTCAAAAAACATACAGATTCCAAAACTAAATAAAAATTGGGAGAACTTAATTAAAAAAATTAGAAAGCTAAGGACCGAAGTATAATTTTTAAATTTTATGGGACGAGCTGTAAATATCAAAAAGTTAGGCGAACAAAAATATAAATTTCAAAAACTTTTGGTATAGAACTAGAATGAAACCTTGGGTGACTTAATTGAAAGAATTTTAAAAAACAAGAGATCAAAATATAATTTTAAAAATATTATGTGCAAATTATAAATATCAATAAGTTCAGGGACAAAAATATAATTTTAAAAAACATACAGATTCCAAAACTAAATAAAACTTGGGAGAACTTAATTAAAAAAATTAGAAAGCTAGGGACCGAAGTATAATTTTTAAATTTTAGGGGACGAACTGTTAATATCAAAAAGTTAGGCGAACAAAAATATAAATTTCAAAAACTTTTGGTATTGAACTAGAATGAAACCTTGGGGGACTTAATTGAAAAAATTTTAAAAACCAAGGGATCAAAATATAATTTCAAAAAACATACAGATTCCAAAACTAAATAAAAATTGGGAGAACTTAATTAAAAAAATTAGAAAGCTAAGGACCGAAGTATAATTTTTAAATTTTATGGGACGAGCTGTAAATATCAAAAAGTTAGGCGAACAAAAATATAAATTTCAAAAACTTTTGGTATAGAACTAGAATGAAACCTTGGGTGACTTAATTGAAAGAATTTTAAAAAACAAGAGATCAAAATATAATTTTAAAAATATTATATGCAAATTGTAAATATGAATAAGTTCAGGGACATTAATATTATTTTAAAAAACATACAGATTCCAAAACTAAATCAAACTTGGGAGAACTTAATTAAAAAAGTTTAGAAAGCTAAGGACCGAAGTATAATTTTTAAATTTTATGGGACGAGGTGTAAATATCAAAAAGTTAGGCGAACAAAAATATAAATTTCAAAAACTTTTGGTATAGAACTAGAATGAAACCTTGGGTGACTTAATTGAAAGAATTTTAAAAACCAAGAGATCAAAATATAATTTTAAAAATATTATATGCAAATTGTAAATATGAATAAGTTCAGGGACATAAATATTATTTTAAAAAACTTACATATTCCAAAACTAAATAAAACTTGGGAGAACTTAATTAAAAAAATTTAGAAAGCCAGGGACCGAAGTATAATTTTTAAATTTTAAGGGACGAACTGTAAATATCAAAAAGTTTGGAGAACAAAAATATAAATTTTAAAAACTTATGGGATAGAACTAGAATGAAACCTTGGGGGACTTATTTAAAAAACCAAGGGATCAAAATATAATTTTAAAACCATTATATGCAAATTGTAAATATGAATAAGTTCAGGGACAAAAATATAATTTTAAAAAACATACAGATTCCAAAACTAAATAAAACTTGGGAGAACTTAATTAAAAAAATTTAGAAAGCCACGGACCGAAGTATAATTTTAAAATTTTATGGGACGAACTATAAATATCAAAAAGTTAGGCGAACAAAACTATAAATTTAAAACAATTATGGTATAGAACTAGAATGAAACCTTGGGTGACTTAATTGAAAAAATTTTAAAAACCAAGGGATCAAAATATAATTTTAAAAATATTATGTGCAAATTATAAATATCAATAAGTTCAGGGACAAAAATATAATTTTAAAAAACATACAGATTCCAAAACTAAATAAAACTTGGGAGAACTTCATTCAAAAAATTAGAAAGCTAGGGACCGAAGTATAATTTTTAAATTTTATGGGACGAACTGTAAATATCAAAAAGTTAGGCGAACAAAAATATAAATTTCAAAAACTTTTGGTATAGAACTAGAATGAAACATTGGGGGACTTAATTGAAAAAATTTTAAAAACCAAGGGATCAAAATATAATTTTAAAAATATTATATGCAAATTGTAAATATGAATAAGTTCAGGGACAAAAATATTATTTTAAAAAACATACAGATTCCAAAACTAAATAAAACTTGGGAGAGCTTAATTAAAAAAATTTAGAAAGCCAGGGACCGAAGTATAATTTTTAAATTTTATGGGACGAACTGTAAATATCAAAAAGTTAGGAGAACAAAAATATAAATTTTAAAAACTTATGGGATAGAACTAGAATGAAACCTTGGGGGACTTATTTAAAAAACCAAGGGATCAAAATATAATTTTAAAACCATTATATGCAAATTGTAAATATGAATAAGTTCAGGGACAAAAATATAATTTTAAAAAACATACAGATTCCAAAACTAAATAAAACTTGGGAGAACTTAATTAAAAAAATTTAGAAAGCCACGGACCGAAGTATAATTTTAAAATTTTATGGGACGAACTATAAATATCAAAAAGTTAGGCGAACAAAACTATAAATTTAAAACAATTATGGTATAGAACTAGAATGAAACCTTGGGTGACTTAATTGAAAAAATTTTAAAAACCAAGGGATCAAAATATAATTTTAAAAATATTATGTGCAAATTATAAATATCAATAAGTTCAGGGACAAAAATATAATTTTAAAAAACATACAGATTCCAAAACTAAATAAAACTTGGGAGAACTTCATTCAAAAAATTAGAAAGCTAGGGACCGAAGTATAATTTTTAAATTTTATGGGACGAACTGTAAATATCAAAAAGTTAGGCGAACAAAAATATAAATTTCAAAAACTTTTGGTATAGAACTAGAATGAAACATTGGGGGACTTAATTGAAAAAATTTTAAAAACCAAGGGATCAAAATATAATTTTAAAAATATTATATGCAAATTGTAAATATGAATAAGTTCAGGGACAAAAATATTATTTTAAAAAACATACAGATTCCAAAACTAAATAAAACTTGGGAGAGCTTAATTAAAAAAATTTAGAAAGCCAGGGACCGAAGTATAATTTTTAAATTTTATGGGACGAACTGTAAATATCAAAAAGTTAGGAGAACAAAAATATAAATTTTAAAAACTTATGGGATAGAACTAGAATGAAACCTTGGGGGACTTATTTAAAAAACCAAGGGATCAAAATATAATTTTAAAACCATTATATGCAAATTGTAAATATGAATAAGTTCAGGGACAAAAATATAATTTTAAAAAACATACAGATTCCAAAACTAAATAAAACTTGGGAGAACTTAATTAAAAAAATTTAGAAAGCCACGGACCGAAGTATAATTTTAAAATTTTATGGGACGAACTATAAATATCAAAAAGTTAGGCGAACAAAACTATAAATTTAAAACAATTATGGTATAGAACTAGAATGAAACCTTGGGTGACTTAATTGAAAAAATTTTAAAAACCAAGGGATCAAAATATAATTTTAAAAATATTATGTGCAAATTATAAATATCAATAAGTTCAGGGACAAAAATATAATTTTAAAAAACATACAGATTCCAAAACTAAATAAAACTTGGGAGAATTAATTAAAAAAATTAGAAAGCTAGGGACCGAAGTATAATTTTTAAATTTTATGGGACGAACTGTTAATATCAAAAAGTTAGGCGAACAAAAATATAAATTTCAAAAACTTTTGGTATTGAACTAGAATGAAACCTTGGGGGACTTAATTGAAAAAATTTTAAAAACCAAGGGATCAAAATATAATTTCAAAAAACATACAGATTCCAAAACTAAATAAAAATTGGGAGAACTTAATTAAAAAAATTAGAAAGCTAAGGACCGAAGTATAATTTTTAAATTTTATGGGACGAGCTGTAAATATCAAAAAGTTAGGCGAACAAAAATATAAATTTCAAAAACTTTTGGTATAGAACTAGAATGAAACCTTGGGTGACTTAATTGAAAGAATTTTAAAAAACAAGAGATCAAAATATAATTTTAAAAATATTATGTGCAAATTATAAATATCAATAAGTTCAGGGACAAAAATATAATTTTAAAAAACATACAGATTCCAAAACTAAATAAAACTTGGGAGAACTTAATTAAAAAAATTAGAAAGCTAGGGACCGAAGTATAATTTTTAAATTTTAGGGGACGAACTGTTAATATCAAAAAGTTAGGCGAACAAAAATATAAATTTCAAAAACTTTTGGTATTGAACTAGAATGAAACCTTGGGGGACTTAATTGAAAAAATTTTAAAAACCAAGGGATCAAAATATAATTTCAAAAAACATACAGATTCCAAAACTAAATAAAAATTGGGAGAACTTAATTAAAAAAATTAGAAAGCTAAGGACCGAAGTATAATTTTTAAATTTTATGGGACGAGCTGTAAATATCAAAAAGTTAGGCGAACAAAAATATAAATTTCAAAAACTTTTGGTATAGAACTAGAATGAAACCTTGGGTGACTTAATTGAAAGAATTTTAAAAAACAAGAGATCAAAATATAATTTTAAAAATATTATATGCAAATTGTAAATATGAATAAGTTCAGGGACATTAATATTATTTTAAAAAACATACAGATTCCAAAACTAAATCAAACTTGGGAGAACTTAATTAAAAAAGTTTAGAAAGCTAAGGACCGAAGTATAATTTTTAAATTTTATGGGACGAGGTGTAAATATCAAAAAGTTAGGCGAACAAAAATATAAATTTCAAAAACTTTTGGTATAGAACTAGAATGAAACCTTGGGTGACTTAATTGAAAGAATTTTAAAAACCAAGAGATCAAAATATAATTTTAAAAATATTATATGCAAATTGTAAATATGAATAAGTTCAGGGACATAAATATTATTTTAAAAAACTTACATATTCCAAAACTAAATAAAACTTGGGAGAACTTAATTAAAAAAATTTAGAAAGCCAGGGACCGAAGTATAATTTTTAAATTTTAAGGGACGAACTGTAAATATCAAAAAGTTTGGAGAACAAAAATATAAATTTTAAAAACTTATGGGATAGAACTAGAATGAAACCTTGGGGGACTTATTTAAAAAACCAAGGGATCAAAATATAATTTTAAAACCATTATATGCAAATTGTAAATATGAATAAGTTCAGGGACAAAAATATAATTTTAAAAAACATACAGATTCCAAAACTAAATAAAACTTGGGAGAACTTAATTAAAAAAATTTAGAAAGCCACGGACCGAAGTATAATTTTAAAATTTTATGGGACGAACTATAAATATCAAAAAGTTAGGCGAACAAAACTATAAATTTAAAACAATTATGGTATAGAACTAGAATGAAACCTTGGGTGACTTAATTGAAAAAATTTTAAAAACCAAGGGATCAAAATATAATTTTAAAAATATTATGTGCAAATTATAAATATCAATAAGTTCAGGGACAAAAATATAATTTTAAAAAACATACAGATTCCAAAACTAAATAAAACTTGGGAGAACTTCATTCAAAAAATTAGAAAGCTAGGGACCGAAGTATAATTTTTAAATTTTATGGGACGAACTGTAAATATCAAAAAGTTAGGCGAACAAAAATATAAATTTCAAAAACTTTTGGTATAGAACTAGAATGAAACATTGGGGGACTTAATTGAAAAAATTTTAAAAACCAAGGGATCAAAATATAATTTTAAAAATATTATATGCAAATTGTAAATATGAATAAGTTCAGGGACAAAAATATTATTTTAAAAAACATACAGATTCCAAAACTAAATAAAACTTGGGAGAGCTTAATTAAAAAAATTTAGAAAGCCAGGGACCGAAGTATAATTTTTAAATTTTATGGGACGAACTGTAAATATCAAAAAGTTAGGAGAACAAAAATATAAATTTTAAAAACTTATGGGATAGAACTAGAATGAAACCTTGGGGGACTTATTTAAAAAACCAAGGGATCAAAATATAATTTTAAAACCATTATATGCAAATTGTAAATATGAATAAGTTCAGGGACAAAAATATAATTTTAAAAAACATACAGATTCCAAAACTAAATAAAACTTGGGAGAACTTCATTCAAAAAATTAGAAAGCTAGGGACCGAAGTATAATTTTTAAATTTTATGGGACGAACTGTAAATATCAAAAAGTTAGGCGAACAAAAATATAAATTTCAAAAACTTTTGGTATTGAACTAGAATGAAACCTTGGGGGACTTAATTGAAAAAATTTTAAAAACCAAGGGATCAAAATATAATTTCAAAAAACATACAGATTCCAAAACTAAATAAAAATTGGGAGAACTTAATTAAAAAAATTAGAAAGCTAAGGACCGAAGTATAATTTTTAAATTTTATGGGACGAGCTGTAAATATCAAAAAGTTAGGCGAACAAAAATATAAATTTCAAAAACTTTTGGTATAGAACTAGAATGAAACCTTGGGTGACTTAATTGAAAGAATTTTAAAAAACAAGAGATCAAAATATAATTTTAAAAATATTATGTGCAAATTATAAATATCAATAAGTTCAGGGACAAAAATATAATTTTAAAAAACATACAGATTCCAAAACTAAATAAAACTTGGGAGAACTTAATTAAAAAAATTAGAAAGCTAGGGACCGAAGTATAATTTTTAAATTTTAGGGGACGAACTGTTAATATCAAAAAGTTAGGCGAACAAAAATATAAATTTCAAAAACTTTTGGTATTGAACTAGAATGAAACCTTGGGGGACTTAATTGAAAAAATTTTAAAAACCAAGGGATCAAAATATAATTTCAAAAAACATACAGATTCCAAAACTAAATAAAAATTGGGAGAACTTAATTAAAAAAATTAGAAAGCTAAGGACCGAAGTATAATTTTTAAATTTTATGGGACGAGCTGTAAATATCAAAAAGTTAGGCGAACAAAAATATAAATTTCAAAAACTTTTGGTATAGAACTAGAATGAAACCTTGGGTGACTTAATTGAAAGAATTTTAAAAAACAAGAGATCAAAATATAATTTTAAAAATATTATATGCAAATTGTAAATATGAATAAGTTCAGGGACATTAATATTATTTTAAAAAACATACAGATTCCAAAACTAAATCAAACTTGGGAGAACTTAATTAAAAAAGTTTAGAAAGCTAAGGACCGAAGTATAATTTTTAAATTTTATGGGACGAGGTGTAAATATCAAAAAGTTAGGCGAACAAAAATATAAATTTCAAAAACTTTTGGTATAGAACTAGAATGAAACCTTGGGTGACTTAATTGAAAGAATTTTAAAAACCAAGAGATCAAAATATAATTTTAAAAATATTATATGCAAATTGTAAATATGAATAAGTTCAGGGACATAAATATTATTTTAAAAAACTTACATATTCCAAAACTAAATAAAACTTGGGAGAACTTAATTAAAAAAATTTAGAAAGCCAGGGACCGAAGTATAATTTTTAAATTTTAAGGGACGAACTGTAAATATCAAAAAGTTTGGAGAACAAAAATATAAATTTTAAAAACTTATGGGATAGAACTAGAATGAAACCTTGGGGGACTTATTTAAAAAACCAAGGGATCAAAATATAATTTTAAAACCATTATATGCAAATTGTAAATATGAATAAGTTCAGGGACAAAAATATAATTTTAAAAAACATACAGATTCCAAAACTAAATAAAACTTGGGAGAACTTAATTAAAAAAATTTAGAAAGCCACGGACCGAAGTATAATTTTAAAATTTTATGGGACGAACTATAAATATCAAAAAGTTAGGCGAACAAAACTATAAATTTAAAACAATTATGGTATAGAACTAGAATGAAACCTTGGGTGACTTAATTGAAAAAATTTTAAAAACCAAGGGATCAAAATATAATTTTAAAAATATTATGTGCAAATTATAAATATCAATAAGTTCAGGGACAAAAATATAATTTTAAAAAACATACAGATTCCAAAACTAAATAAAACTTGGGAGAACTTCATTCAAAAAATTAGAAAGCTAGGGACCGAAGTATAATTTTTAAATTTTATGGGACGAACTGTAAATATCAAAAAGTTAGGCGAACAAAAATATAAATTTCAAAAACTTTTGGTATAGAACTAGAATGAAACATTGGGGGACTTAATTGAAAAAATTTTAAAAACCAAGGGATCAAAATATAATTTTAAAAATATTATATGCAAATTGTAAATATGAATAAGTTCAGGGACAAAAATATTATTTTAAAAAACATACAGATTCCAAAACTAAATAAAACTTGGGAGAGCTTAATTAAAAAAATTTAGAAAGCCAGGGACCGAAGTATAATTTTTAAATTTTATGGGACGAACTGTAAATATCAAAAAGTTAGGAGAACAAAAATATAAATTTTAAAAACTTATGGGATAGAACTAGAATGAAACCTTGGGGGACTTATTTAAAAAACCAAGGGATCAAAATATAATTTTAAAACCATTATATGCAAATTGTAAATATGAATTAGTTCAGGGACAAAAATATAATTTTAAAAAACATACATATTCCAAAACTAAATAAAACTTGGGAGAACTTAATTAAAAAAATTTAGAAAGCCAGGGACCGAAGTATAATTTTTAAATTTTATGGGACGAACTGTAAATATCAAAAAGTTTGGAGAACAAAAATATAAATTTTAAAAACTTATGGGATAGAACTAGAATGAAACCTTGGGTGACTTAATTGAAAAAATTTTAAAAACCAAGTGATCAAAATATTATTTTAAAAATATTATGTGCAAATTATAAATATCAATAAGTTCAGGGACAAAAATATAGTTTTAAAAAACATACAGATTCCAAAACTAAATAAAACTTGGGAGAACTTATTTAAAAAATTTAGAAAGGCCATGGCCGAAATATAATTTAAAAAATTTAGGGGACAAACTGTAAATATCAAAAAGTTAGGCGAACAAAAATATAAATTTCAAAAACTTATGGTATAGAACTAGAATGAAACCTTGGGTGACTTAATGGAAAAAATTTAAAAACCAAGGGATCAAAATATTATTTTTAAAATATTATGTGCAAATTGTAAATATCAATAAGTTAAGGGACAAAAATATAATTTTAGAAAACATACAGATTCGAAAACTAAATAAAACTTGGGAGAACTTAATTAAAAAAATTTAGAAAGCCAGTGACCGAAGTATAATTTAAAAATTTTAGGGGACGAACTTTAAATATCAAAAAGTTAGGCGAACAAAAATATAAATTTCAAAAACTTATGGTATAGAACTAGAATGAAACCTTGGGTGACTTAATTGAAAAAATTTTAAAAACCAAGTGATCAAAATATTATTTTAAAAATATTATGTGCAAATTATAAATATCAATAAGTTCAGGGACAAAAATATAGTTTTAAAAAACATACAGATTCCAAAACTAAATAAAACTTGGCAGAACATAATTAAAAAAATTTAGAAAGCCAGGGACCGAAATATAATTTTTAAATTTTATGGGACGAACTTTAAATATCAAAAAGTTTGGAGAACAAAAATATAAATTTTAAAAACTTGTGGGATAGAACTAGAATGAAACCTTGGGGGACTTATTTAAAAAACCAAGGGATCAAAATATAATTTTAAAACCATTATATGCAAATTGTAAATATGAATTAGTTCAGGGACAAAAATATAATTTTAAAAAACATACATATTCCAAAACTAAATAAAACTTGGGAGAACTTAATTAAAAAAATTTAGAAAGCCAGGGACCGAAGTATAATGTTAAAATTTTAGGGTACGAACTGTAAATATCGAAAAGTTAGGCGAACAAAAATATAAATTTCAAAAACTTATGGTATAGAACTAGAATGAAACCTTGGGTGGCTAAATGGAAAGAATTTAAAAACCAAGGGATCAAAATATTATTTTTAAAATATTATGTGCAAATTATAAATATCAATAAGTTCAGGGACAAAAATATAATTTTAGAAAACATACAGATTCGAAAACTAAATAAAACTTGGGAGAACTTAATTAAAAAAATTTAGAAAGCCAGTGACCGAAGTATAATTTAAAAATTTTAGGGGACAAACTGTAAATATCAAAAAGTTAGGCGAACAAAAATATAAATTTCAAAAACTTATGGTATAGAACTAGAATGAAACCTTGGGTGACTTAATGGAAAAAATTTAAAAACCAAGGGATCAAAATATTATTTTTAAAATATTATGTGCAAATTGTAAATATCAATAAGTTAAGGGAGAAAAATATAATTTTAAAAAACATACAGATTCGAAAACTAAATAAAACTTGGGAGAACTTAATTAAAAAAATTTAGAAAGCCAGTGACCGAAGTATAATTTAAAAATTTTAGGGGACGAACTTTAAATATCAAAAAGTTAGGCGAACAAAAATATAAATTTCAAAAACTTATGGTATAGAACTAGAATGAAACCTTGGGTGACTTAATTGAAAAATTTTTAAAAACCAAGTGATCAAAATATTATTTTAAAAATATTATGTGCAAATTATAAATATCAATAAGTTCAGGGACAAAAATATAGTTTTAAAAAACATACAGATTCCAAAACTAAATAAAACTTGGCAGAACATAATTAAAAAAATTTAGAAAGCCAGGGACCGAAGTATAATTTTTAAATTTTATGGGACGAACTGTAAATATCAAAAAGTTTGGAGAACAAAAATATAAATTTTAAAAACTTATGGGATAGAACTAGAATGAAACCTTGGGTGACTTAATTGAAAAAATTTTAAAAACCAAGTGATCAAAATATTATTTTAAAAATATTATGTGCAAATTATAAATATCAATAAGTTCAGGGACAAAATATAGTTTTAAAAAACATACAGATTCCAAAACTAAATAAAACTTGGGAGAACTTAATTAAAAAAATTTAGAAAGCCAGGGACCGAAGTATAATTTTTAAATTTTAAGGGACGAACTGTAAATATCAAAAAGTTTGGAGAACAAAAATATAAATTTTAAAAACTTATGGGATAGAACTAGAATGAAACCTTGGGGGACTTATTTAAAAAACCAAGGGATCAAAATATAATTTTAAAACCATTATATGCAAATTGTAAATATGAATTAGTTCAGGGACAAAAATATAATTTTAAAAAACATACATATTCCAAAACTAAATAAAACTTGGGAGAACTTAATTAAAAAAATTTAGAAAGCCAGGGACCGAAGTATAATGTTAAAATTTTAGGGTACGAACTGTAAATATCGAAAAGTTAGGCGAACAAAAATATAAATTTCAAAAACTTATGGTATAGAACTAGAATGAAACCTTGGGTGGCTAAATGGAAAGAATTTAAAAACCAAGGGATCAAAATATTATTTTTAAAATATTATGTGCAAATTATAAATATCAATAAGTTCAGGGACAAAAATATAATTTTAGAAAACATACAGATTCGAAAACTAAATAAAACTTGGGAGAACTTAATTAAAAAAATTTAGAAAGCCAGTGACCGAAGTATAATTTAAAAATTTTAGGGGACAAACTGTAAATATCAAAAAGTTAGGCGAACAAAAATATAAATTTCAAAAACTTATGGTATAGAACTAGAATGAAACCTTGGGTGACTTAATGGAAAAAATTTAAAAACCAAGGGATCAAAATATTATTTTTAAAATATTATGTGCAAATTGTAAATATCAATAAGTTAAGGGACAAAAATATAATTTTAGAAAACATACAGATTCAAAAACTAAATAAAACTTGGGAGAACTTAATTAAAAAAATTTAGAAAGCCAGTGACCGAAGTATAATTTAAAAATTTTAGGGGACGAACTTTAAATATCAAAAAGTTAGGCGAACAAAAATATAAATTTCAAAAACTTATGGTATAGAACTAGAATGAAACCTTGGGTGACTTAATTGAAAAAATTTTAAAAACCAAGTGATCAAAATATTATTTTAAAAATATTATGTGCAAATTATAAATATCAATAAGTTCAGGGACAAAAATATAGTTTTAAAAAACATACAGATTCCAAAACTAAATAAAACTTGGCAGAACATAATTAAAAAAATTTAGAAAGCCAGGGACCGAAGTATAATTTTTAAATTTTATGGGACGAACTGTAAATATCAAAAAGTTTGGAGAACAAAAATATAAATTTTAAAAACTTGTGGGATAGAACTAGAATGAAACCTTGGGGGACTTATTTAAAAAACCAAGGGATCAAAATATAATTTTAAAACCATTATATGCAAATTGTAAATATGAATTAGTTCAGGGACAAAAATATAATTTTAAAAAACATACATATTCCAAAACTAAATAAAACTTGGGAGAACTTAATTAAAAAAATTTAGAAAGCCAGGGACCGAAGTATAATGTTAAAATTTTAGGGGACGAACTGTAAATATCGAAAAGTTAGGCGAACAAAAATATAAATTTCAAAAACTTATGGTATAGAACTAGAATGAAACCTTGGGTGGCTTAATGGAAAAAATTTAAAAACCAAGGGATCAAAATATTATTTTTAAAATATTATGTGCAAATTATAAATATCAATAAGTTCAGGGACAAAAATATAATTTTAGAAAACATACAGATTCGAAAACTAAATAAAACTTGGGAGAACTTAATTAAAAAAATTTAGAAAGCCAGTGACCGAAGTATAATTTAAAAATTTTAGGGGACAAACTGTAAATATCAAAAAGTTAGGCGAACAAAAATATAAATTTCAAAAACTTATGGTATAGAACTAGAATGAAACCTTGGGTGACTTAATGGAAAAAATTTAAAAACCAAGGGATCAAAATATTATTTTTAAAATATTATGTGCAAATTGTAAATATCAATAAGTTAAGGGACAAAAATATAATTTTAAAAAACATACAGATTCGAAAACTAAATAAAACTTGGGAGAACTTAATTAAAAAAATTTAGAAAGCCAGTGACCGAAGTATAATTTAAAAATTTTAGGGGACGAACTTTAAATATCAAAAAGTTAGGCGAACAAAAATATAAATTTCAAAAACTTATGGTGTAGAACTCGAATGAAACCTTGGGTGACTTAAATGAAAAAATTTTAAAAACCATGGGATCAAAATATTATTTTAATAAAATTATGTGCAAATTATAAATATCAATAAGTTGAAGGACAAAAATATAATTTTAAAAAACATACAGATTCCAAAACTAAATAAAACTTGGGAGAACTTAATTAAAAAAATTTAGAAAGGCCAGGGTCGAAGTATAATTTAAAAAAATTAGGGGACAAACTGTAAATATCGGAAAGTTAGGCGAACAAAAATATAAATTTGAAAAACTTATGGTATAGAACTAGAATGAAACCTTGGGTGACTTAATTGAAAAAATTTTAAAAACCAAGGGATCAAAATATTATTTTAAAAATATTATGTGCAAATTGTAAATATCAATAAGTTCAGGGACAAAATTATAGTTTTAAAAAACATACAGATTCGAAAACTAAATAAAACTTGGGAGAACTTTATTAAAAAAATTTAGAAAGCCAGGGAACGAAGTATAATTTAAAAATTTTAGGGGACGAACTGTAAATATCAAAAAGTTAGGCGAACAAAAATATAAATTTCAAAAACTTATGGTATAGAACTAGAATGAAACCTTGGGGGACTTAATAGAAAATTTTTTAAAAACAAAGGGATCAAAATATAATTTTAAAAATATTATGTGCCAATTATAAATATGAATAAGTTCAGGGACAAAAATATAATTTTAAAAAATATACAGATTCCAAAACTAAATAAAACTTGGGAGAACTTAATTAAAAAAATGTAGACAGCCCGGGACCGAAGTATAATTTTAAAATTTTAGGGGACGAACTGTAAATATCAAAAAATTAGGCGAACAAAAATATAAATTTTAAAAACTTATGGGATAGAACTAGAATGAAACCTTGGGGGACTTAATTAAAAAAATTTAAAAAACCAAGGGATCAAAATATAATTTTACAAATTTTATGTTCAAACTGTAAGTATCAACAAGTTCAGGGACAAAAATATAATTTTAAAAAACTTATAGATTCCAAAACTAAATAAAACTTGGGAGAACTTAATTAAAAAAATTTAGAAAGGACAAGGACCGAAGTATAATTTTAAAATTTAACGGACAATCTGTAAATATCAAAATGTTAGGTGACCGAAAATATAAATTTAAAACTTATGGGATAGAACTAGAATGAAACCTTGGGTGACTTAATTAAATAAATTTTATAAACGAAGGGATTAAAATATTATTTTAAAAATATTATGTGCCAATTATAAATATGAATAAGTTCAGGGACAAAAATATAATTTTAACAAACATACAGATTCCAAAACTAAATAAAACTTGGGAGAACTTAATTACAAAAAATTAGAAGGCTAGGGACCGAAGTATAATTTTAAAATTTTAAGGGACAAACTGTAATTATCAAAAAGTTAGAGGAACAAAAATATAAATTTCAAAAACTTATGGTATAGAACTAGAATGAAACCTTGGGTGACTTAATTGAAAAAATTTTAAAAACCAAGGGATCAAAATATAATTTTAAAAATATTATGTGCAAATTATAAATATCAATAAGTTCAGAGACAAAAATATAATTTTAAAAAATGTACATATTCCAAAACTAAATAAAACTTGAGAGAATTTAATTAAAAAAATTTAGAAAGCCAGGGACCGAAGTATAATTTAAAATTTTAGGGACGAACTGTAAATATCAAAAAGTTAGGTTACCAAAACTATAAATTTAAAAAACTTATTGGATAGAACTAGAATGAAACCTTGGGTGACTTAATTAAAAAAAATTTAAAAACCAAGGGATCAAAATATAATTTTAAAAACATTATGTGCAAATTGTAAATAACAATAAGTTCAGGGACAAAAATATAGTTTTAAAAAACATACAGATTCCAAAACTAAATAAAACTTGGGAGAACATAATTAAAAAAATTTAGAAAGCTAGGGACCGAAGTATAATTTTTAAATTTTATGGGACGAACTTTAAATATCAAAAAGTTTGGAGAACAAAAATATAAATTTTAAAAACTTATGGGATAGAACTAGAATGAAACCTTGGGTGACTTAATTGAAAAAATTTTAAAAACCAAGTGATCAAAATATTATTTTAAAAATATTATGTGCAAATTATAAATACCAATAAGTTCAGGGACAAAAATATAGTTTTAAAAAACATACAGATTCCAAAACTAAATAAAACTTGGGAGAACTTATTTAAAAAATTTAGAAAGGCCATGGCCGAAATATAATTTAAAAAATTTAGGGGACAAACTGTAAATATCAAAAAGTTAGGCGAACAAAAATATAAATTTCAAAAACTTATGGTATAGAACTAGAATGAAACCTTGGGTGACTTAATTGAAAAAATTTTAAAAACCAAGGGATCAAAATATTATTTTAATAAAATTATGTGCAAATTATAAATATCAATAAGTTGAAGGACAAAAATATAATTTTAAAAAACATACAGATTCCAAAACTAAATAAAACTTAGGAGAACTTAATTAAAAAAATTTAGAAAGGCCAGGGCCGAAGTATAATTTAAAAAAATTAGGGGACAAATTGTAAATATCAAAAAATTAGGCGAACAAAAATATAAATTTTAAAAACTTATGGGATAGAACTAGAATGAAACCTTGGGGGACTTAATTAAAAAAATTTAAAAAACCAAGGGATCAAAATATAATTTTACAAATTTTATGTTCAAACTGTAAGTATCAACAAGTTCAGGGACAAAAATATAATTTTAAAAAACTTATAGATTCCAAAACTAAATAAAACTTGGGAGAACTTAATTAAAAAAATTTAGAAAGGACAAGGACCGAAGTATAATTTTAAAATTTAACGGACAATCTGTAAATATCAAAATGTTAGGTGACCGAAAATATAAATTTAAAACTTATGGGATAGAACTAGAATGAAACCTTGGGTGACTTAATTAAATAAATTTTATAAACGAAGGGATTAAAATATTATTTTAAAAATATTATGTGCCAATTATAAATATGAATAAGTTCAGGGACAAAAATATAATTTTAACAAATGTACATATTCCAAAACTAAATAAAACTTGAGAGAATTTAATTAAAAAAATTTAGAAAGCCAGGGACCGAAGTATAATTTAAAATTTTAGGGACGAACTGTAAATATCAAAAAGTTAGGTTACCAAAACTATAAATTTAAAAAACTTATTGGATAGAACTAGAATGAAACCTTGGGTGACTTAATTAAAAAAAATTTAAAAACCAAGGGATCAAAATATAATTTTAAAAACATTATGTGCAAATTGTAAATAACAATAAGTTCAGGGACAAAAATATAGTTTTAAAAAACATACAGATTCCAAAACTAAATAAAACTTGGGAGAACATAATTAAAAAAATTTAGAAAGCTAGGGACCGAAGTATAATTTTTAAATTTTATGGGACGAACTTTAAATATCAAAAAGTTTGGAGAACAAAAATATAAATTTTAAAAACTTATGGGATAGAACTAGAATGAAACCTTGGGTGACTTAATTGAAAAAATTTTAAAAACCAAGTGATCAAAATATTATTTTAAAAATATTATGTGCAAATTATAAATACCAATAAGTTCAGGGACAAAAATATAGTTTTAAAAAACATACAGATTCCAAAACTAAATAAAACTTGGGAGAACTTATTTAAAAAATTTAGAAAGGCCATGGCCGAAATATAATTTAAAAAATTTAGGGGACAAACTGTAAATATCAAAAAGTTAGGCGAACAAAAATATAAATTTCAAAAACTTATGGTATAGAACTAGAATGAAACCTTGGGTGACTTAATTGAAAAAATTTTAAAAACCAAGGGATCAAAATATTATTTTAATAAAATTATGTGCAAATTATAAATATCAATAAGTTGAAGGACAAAAATATAATTTTAAAAAACATACAGATTCCAAAACTAAATAAAACTTAGGAGAACTTAATTAAAAAAATTTAGAAAGGCCAGGGCCGAAGTATAATTTAAAAAAATTAGGGGACAAATTGTAAATATCAAAAAATTAGGCGAACAAAAATATAAATTTTAAAAACTTATGGGATAGAACTAGAATGAAACCTTGGGGGACTTAATTAAAAAAATTTAAAAAACCAAGGGATCAAAATATAATTTTACAAATTTTATGTTCAAACTGTAAGTATCAACAAGTTCAGGGACAAAAATATAATTTTAAAAAACTTATAGATTCCAAAACTAAATAAAACTTGGGAGAACTTAATTAAAAAAATTTAGAAAGGACAAGGACCGAAGTATAATTTTAAAATTTAACGGACAATCTGTAAATATCAAAATGTTAGGTGACCGAAAATATAAATTTAAAACTTATGGGATAGAACTAGAATGAAACCTTGGGTGACTTAATTAAATAAATTTTATAAACGAAGGGATTAAAATATTATTTTAAAAATATTATGTGCCAATTATAAATATGAATAAGTTCAGGGACAAAAATATAATTTTAACAAATGTACATATTCCAAAACTAAATAAAACTTGAGAGAATTTAATTAAAAAAATTTAGAAAGCCAGGGACCGAAGTATAATTTAAAATTTTAGGGACGAACTGTAAATATCAAAAAGTTAGGTTACCAAAACTATAAATTTAAAAAACTTATTGGATAGAACTAGAATGAAACCTTGGGTGACTTAATTAAAAAAAATTTAAAAACCAAGGGATCAAAATATAATTTTAAAAACATTATGTGCAAATTGTAAATAACAATAAGTTCAGGGACAAAAATATAGTTTTAAAAAACATACAGATTCCAAAACTAAATAAAACTTGGGAGAACATAATTAAAAAAATTTAGAAAGCTAGGGACCGAAGTATAATTTTTAAATTTTATGGGACGAACTTTAAATATCAAAAAGTTTGGAGAACAAAAATATAAATTTTAAAAACTTATGGGATAGAACTAGAATGAAACCTTGGGTGACTTAATTGAAAAAATTTTAAAAACCAAGTGATCAAAATATTATTTTAAAAATATTATGTGCAAATTATAAATACCAATAAGTTCAGGGACAAAAATATAGTTTTAAAAAACATACAGATTCCAAAACTAAATAAAACTTGGGAGAACTTATTTAAAAAATTTAGAAAGGCCATGGCCGAAATATAATTTAAAAAATTTAGGGGACAAACTGTAAATATCAAAAAGTTAGGCGAACAAAAATATAAATTTCAAAAACTTATGGTATAGAACTAGAATGAAACCTTGGGTGACTTAATTGAAAAAATTTTAAAAACCAAGGGATCAAAATATTATTTTAATAAAATTATGTGCAAATTATAAATATCAATAAGTTGAAGGACAAAAATATAATTTTAAAAAACATACAGATTCCAAAACTAAATAAAACTTAGGAGAACTTAATTAAAAAAATTTAGAAAGGCCAGGGCCGAAGTATAATTTAAAAAAATTAGGGGACAAATTGTAAATATCAAAAAATTAGGCGAACAAAAATATAAATTTTAAAAACTTATGGGATAGAACTAGAATGAAACCTTGGGGGACTTAATTAAAAAAATTTAAAAAACCAAGGGATCAAAATATAATTTTACAAATTTTATGTTCAAACTGTAAGTATCAACAAGTTCAGGGACAAAAATATAATTTTAAAAAACTTATAGATTCCAAAACTAAATAAAACTTGGGAGAACTTAATTAAAAAAATTTAGAAAGGACAAGGACCGAAGTATAATTTTAAAATTTAACGGACAATCTGTAAATATCAAAATGTTAGGTGACCGAAAATATAAATTTAAAACTTATGGGATAGAACTAGAATGAAACCTTGGGTGACTTAATTAAATAAATTTTATAAACGAAGGGATTAAAATATTATTTTAAAAATATTATGTGCCAATTATAAATATGAATAAGTTCAGGGACAAAAATATAATTTTAACAAACATACAGATTCCAAAACTAAATAAAACTTGGGAGAACTTAATTACAAAAAATTAGAAGGCTAGGGACCGAAGTATAATTTTAAAATTTTAAGGGACAAACTGTAATTATCAAAAAGTTAGAGGAACAAAAATATAAATTTCAAAAACTTATGGTATAGAACTAGAATGAAACCTTGGGTGACTTAATTGAAAAAATTTTAAAAACCAAGGGATCAAAATATAATTTTAAAAATATTATGTGCAAATTATAAATATCAATAAGTTCAGAGACAAAAATATAATTTTAAAAAATGTACATATTCCAAAACTAAATAAAACTTGAGAGAATTTAATTAAAAAAATTTAGAAAGCCAGGGACCGAAGTATAATTTAAAATTTTAGGGACGAACTGTAAATATCAAAAAGTTAGGTTACCAAAACTATAAATTTAAAAAACTTATTGGATAGAACTAGAATGAAACCTTGGGTGACTTAATTAAAAAAAATTTAAAAACCAAGGGATCAAAATATAATTTTAAAAACATTATGTGCAAATTGTAAATAACAATAAGTTCAGGGACAAAAATATAGTTTTAAAAAACATACAGATTCCAAAACTAAATAAAACTTGGGAGAACATAATTAAAAAAATTTAGAAAGCTAGGGACCGAAGTATAATTTTTAAATTTTATGGGACGAACTTTAAATATCAAAAAGTTTGGAGAACAAAAATATAAATTTTAAAAACTTATGGGATAGAACTAGAATGAAACCTTGGGTGACTTAATTGAAAAAATTTTAAAAACCAAGTGATCAAAATATTATTTTAAAAATATTATGTGCAAATTATAAATACCAATAAGTTCAGGGACAAAAATATAGTTTTAAAAAACATACAGATTCCAAAACTAAATAAAACTTGGGAGAACTTATTTAAAAAATTTAGAAAGGCCATGGCCGAAATATAATTTAAAAAATTTAGGGGACAAACTGTAAATATCAAAAAGTTAGGCGAACAAAAATATAAATTTCAAAAACTTATGGTATAGAACTAGAATGAAACCTTGGGTGACTTAATTGAAAAAATTTTAAAAACCAAGGGATCAAAATATTATTTTAATAAAATTATGTGCAAATTATAAATATCAATAAGTTGAAGGACAAAAATATAATTTTAAAAAACATACAGATTCCAAAACTAAATAAAACTTAGGAGAACTTAATTAAAAAAATTTAGAAAGGCCAGGGCCGAAGTATAATTTAAAAAAATTAGGGGACAAATTGTAAATATCGGAAAGTTAGGCGAACAAAAATATAAATTTGAAAAACTTATGGTATAGAATTAGAATAAAAACCTTGGGGACTTAATTGAAAAAATTCAAAAAATCAAGGTATCAAAATATAATTTAAAAAGTTTTATTCAAACTGTAAATATCAATAAGTTGAGGGACAAAAATATAATTTCAAAAAACTTATAGATTCCAAAACTAAATAACACTTGGAAGAACTTAATTAAAAAAATTTAAAAAGGACAGGGACCGAAGTATAATTTTAATATTTTAAGGGGCAAATTATAAATATTAAAAAGTTAGGAGACCAAAAATATAAATTTTAAAAACTTATGGGATAGAACTAGAATGAAAACCTGGAGGGACTTAATTAAAAAAATTCAAAAAACCAAGAGATCAAAATATAATTTTAAAAACATTATGTGCAAATTGTAAATAACTATAAGTTCAGGGCCAAAAATATAGTTTTAAAAAACATACAGATTCCAAAACCAAATAAAACTTGGGAGAACATAATTAAAAAAATTTAGAAAGCCAGGGACCGAAGTATAATTTTTAAATTTTATGGGACGAACTGTAAATATCAAAAAGTTTGGAGAACAAAAATATGAATTTTAAAAACTTATGGGATAGAACTAGAATGAAACCTTGGGGGACTTAATTGAAAAAATTTTAAAAACCAAGTGATCAAAATATTATTTTAAAAATATTATGTTCCAACTGTAAGTATCAACAACTTCAGGGATAAAAATATAATTTTACAAAACTTATAGATTCCAAAACTAAAAACCTTGGGAGAACTTAATTAAAAAATTTAGAAAGGCTAGAAACCGAAGTATAATTTTAAAATTTTAGGGGGCAAACTGTAAATATCATAAAGTTAGGCAACCAAAAATATAAATTTTAAAAACTTATGATATAGAACTAGAATGAAAACCTTGGGGGACTTAATTGAAAAAATTCAAAAAATAAGGGATCAAAATATAATTTTAAAAACTTTATGTTCCAACTGTAAGTATCAACAACTTCAGGGATAAAAATATAATTTTAAAAAACTTATAGATTCCAAAACTAAAAACCTTGGGAGAACTTAATTAAAAAATTTAGAAAGGCTAGAAACCGAAGTATAATTTTAAAATTTTAGGGGGCAAACTGTAAATATCATAAAGTTAGGCAACCAAAAATATAAATTTTAAAAACTTATGATATAGAACTAGAATAAAAACCTTGGGGGACTTAATTGAAAAAATTCAAAAAATAAGGGATCAAAATATAATTTTAAAAACTTTATGTTCCAACTGTAAGTACCAACAACTTCAGGGATAAAAATATAATTTTAAAAAACTTATAGATTCCAAAACTAAAAACCTTGGGAGAAGTTAATTAAAAAAATTTAGAAAGGCTAGGAACCGAAGTATAATTTTAAAATTTTAGGGGGCAAATTGTAAATATCAAAAAGTTAGGCGACAAAAAATATAAATTTCAAAAACTTATGGGATAGAACTAGAATGAAAACCTTGGGGGACTTAATTGAAAAAATTCAAAAAATAAGGGATCAAAATATAATTTTAAAAACTTTATGTTCCAACTGTAAGTACCAACAACTTCAGGGACAAAAATATAATTTTAAAAAACTTATAGATTCCAAAACTAAAAACCTTGGGAGAACTTAATTAAAAAAATTTAGAAAGGCTAGGAACCAAAGTATAATTTTAAAATTTTAGGGGGCAAACTGTAAATATCAAAAAGTTAGGCGACAAAAAATATAAATTTCAAAAACTTATGGGATAGAACTAGAATGAAAACCTGGGGGGACTTAATTAAAAAAATTCAAAAAACCAAGAGATCAAAATATAATTTTAAAAACATTATGTGCAAATTGTAAATAACAATAAGTTCAGGGACAAAAATATAATTTCAAAAAACTTAGAGATTCCAAAACTAAATAAAACTTGGGAGAACTTAATTAAAAAAATTTAGAAAGGACAGGGACCGATGTATAATTTTAAAATTTAGGGGGCAAACTATTAATATCAAAAAATTAGGGGACCAAAAATATAAATTTCAAAAACTTATGGGATAAAACTAGAATGAAACCTTGAGGGACTTAATTTAAAAAATTTAAAAAATCAAGGGATCAAAATATAATTTTAAAACCATTATGTGCAAATTGTAAATATCAATAAGCTCAGTGTCAAAAATGTAATTTTAAAAAATTTGCAGATTCTAAAACTAAATAAAACTTGGGAGAATTGAATTAAAAAAATTTAGAAAAGGCCAGGAACCGAAGTATAATTTTAACATTTTAGGGGACAAACTGTAAATATCAAAAAATTAGGGGACCAAAAATATAAATTTTAAAAACTTATGGGATAGAACTAGAATAAAAACTTTGGGGGACTTAATTAAAAAAATTCAAAAAACCAAGAGATCAAAATATAATTTAAAAAGTTATGTTCAAAATGTAAATATAAATAAGTTGAGGGACAAAAATATAATTTCAAAAAACTTATAGATTCCAAAACTTAAAAAACCTTGGGAGAACTTAATTAAAAAATTTAGAAAGGCTAGGAACCGAAGTATATTTTTAAAATTATAGGGGGCAAACTGCAAATATCAAAAAGTTAGGCGACCAAAAATATAAATTTCAAAAACTTATGATATAGAACTAGAATGAAAACCTTGAGGGACTTAATTGAAAAAATTCAAAAAATCATGGGATCAAAATATAATTTTAAAAACTTTATGTTCAAACTGTATCAACAAGTTCAGGGACAAAAATATAATTTTAAAAAACGTACATATTCCAAAACTAAATAAAACTTGGGAGAATTTAATTAAAAAAATTTAGAAAGCCAGGGACCGAAGTATAATTTAAAAATTTTAGGGGACGAACTGTAAATATCGAAAAGTTAGGCGACCAAAAATATAAATTTCAAAAACTTATGGGATAGAACTAGAATGAAAACCTTGGGGGACTTAATTGAAAAAATTCAAAAAATCAAGGGATCAAAATATAATTTTAAAAACTTTATTTTCAAACTGTAAATATCAATAAGTTCAGGGACAAAAATATAATTTTCAAAAACTTATAGATTCCAAAACTAAAAAAAAATTTGGAGAACTAAATTAAAAAATTTAGAAAGGCTAGGAACCGAAGTATAATTTTAAAATTTTAGGGGGCAAACTATAAATATCAAAAAGTTAGGCGACCAAAAATATAAATTTCAAAAACTTATGGGATAGAACTAGAATGAAAACCTTGGGGACTTAATTAAAAAAATTCAACGCAAACTGTACATATCAATAAGTTCAGGGATAAAAATATAATTTTAAATACTTATAGATTTCAAAACTAAATAAAACTTAGGAGAACTTAATTAAAAAAATTAGAAAGGCCAGGGACCGAAGTATAATTTTAAAATTTTAAGGGGCAAACTGTAAGTATTAAAAAGTTATGGGACCAAAAATATAAATTTTAAAAACTTATTGGGTAGAACTAGATGGAAACCTTGGGGGACTTAATTGGAAAAATTCAACAAACCAAGGGATCAAAATATAATTTAAAAAACTTTATGTGCAAACTGTAAATACCAATAAGTTCAGGGCCAAAAATATAATTTTAAAAAACTTATAGATTCCAAAACTAAATTAAACTTGGGAGAACTTAATTAAAAAAATTTAGAAAGGCAAGGGACCAAAGTAAAATTTTAAAATTTTAAGGGACAAACTGTAAATATTAAAAAGTTAGAGGACCAAAAATATAAATTTCAAAAACTTATGACATAGAACTAGAATGAAAACCTGGGGGGACTTAATTAAAAAAATTCAAAAAACCAAGGGATCAAAATATAATTTTAAAAACTTTATGTTCAAACTTGAAATATCAATAAGTTCAGGGACAAAAATATAATTTTAAAAAACTTATAGATTCCAAAACTAAAAAAACCTTGGGAGAACTTAATTAAAAAATTTAGAAAGTCCAGGGACCGAAGAATAATTTTGAAGTTTTAGGGGACAAACTGTAAATATCAAAAGGTTAGGGGACCAAAAATATAAATTTCAAAAACTTGTGTGATAAAACTAGAATGAGAACCTTGGGGGACTTAATTGAAAAAATTTAAAAACCAAGGGATGAAAATATAATTTTTAAAAATTTTATGTTCAAACTGTAAGTATAAACAAGTTCAGGGATAAAAATATAATTTTATAAAACTTATAGATTCCAAAACTAAAAAAACCTTGGGAGAACTTAATTAAAAAATTTAGAAAGGCAGGAACCGAAGTATATTTTTAAAATTTTAGGGGGCAAACTGCAAATATCAAAAAGTTAGGCGACCAAAAATATAAATTTCAAAAACTTATGATATAGAACTAGAATGAAAACCTTGGGGGACTTAATTGAAAAAATTCAAAAAATCAAGGGATCAAAATATAATTTTACAAATTTTATGTTCAAACTGTAAGTATCAACAAGTTCAGGGACAAAAATATAATTTTAAAAAACTTATAGATTCCAAAACTAAATAAAACTTGGGAGAACTTAATTAAAAAAATTTAGAAAGGACAAGGACCGAAGTATAATTTTAAAATTTTAAGGGGCAAACTGTAAATATTAAAAAGTTAGGGGACCAAAAATATAAATTTTAAAAATTTATGGGATAGAACTAGATTGAAAACCTTGGGGGACTTAATTAAAAAAATTCAAAAAACCAAGAGATCAAAATATAATTTTAAAAACTTTATGTGCAAACTGTAAATATCAATAAATTCAAGGACAAAAACATAATTTCAAAAAACTTATAGATTTCAAAACTAAATAAAACTTGGGAGAACTTAATTACAAAAAATTAGAAAGGCCAAGGACCGAAGTATAATTTTAAAATTTTAAGGGGCAAACTGTAAATATCAAAAAGTTAGAGGACCAAAAATATAAATTTTAAAAACTTATGGGATAGAACTAGAATAAAAACTTTGGGGGACTTAATTAAAAAAATTCAAAAAACTAAGAGATCAAAATATAATTTAAAAATTTATGTTCAAACTGTAAATATCAATAAGTTCAGTGAAAAAAATATAATTTTAAAAAACTTATAGATTTCAAAACTAAATAAAACTTGGGAGAACTTAATTACAAAAAATTAGAAAGGCTAGGGACCGAAGTATAATTTTAAAATTTTAAGGGACAAACTGTAAATATCAAAAAGTTAGGGGACCAAAAATATAAATTTTAAAAACTTATGGGATAGAACTAGAATAAAAACTTTGGGGGACTTAATTAAAAAAATTCAAAAAACCAAGAGATCAAAATATAATTTAAAAATTTATTTTCAAAATGTAAATATCAATAAGTTCAGGGACAAAATTATAATTTCAAAAACTTATAGATTCCAAAACTAAAAAAAACTTGGGAGAACTTAATTAAAAAATTTAGAAAGGCCAGGGATCGAAGAATAATTTTAAAATTTTAGGGGGCAAACTATAAATATCAAAAAGTTAGGGGACAAAAAATATAAATTTCAAAAACTTATGGGATAGAACTAGAATGAAAACCTTGGGGGACTTAATTGAAAAAATTCAAAAACCCAAGGTATCAAAATGTAATTTTAAAAACTTTATGTGCAAACTGTAAATATCAATAAGTTTAGGGACAAAAATATAATTTCAAAAAACTTATAGATTCTAAAATTAAAAAAACTTGGGAGAACTTAATTAAAAAAATTTAGAAAGGTCCGAAACCGAAGTATAATTTTAAAATTTTAGGGGGCAAACTATAAATATTAAAAAGTTCGGGGACCAAAAATATAAATTTTAAAAACTTATGGGAACTCACAACACTCCGCTCTCAACCCACACCACACACATGCACACCACATTCAATCTCAGCACCCTACCCTCCCTTTTATAGACCAAGGGAAGGATGTGGTAGATTTCTAACAGAATACCTAATTCTAATCATATTCTAAGTAGGAAACAATAAAATCTCTTTCTCTCAAGAGTCCTAGATAACTCGAGAGTTCCAATCTCATATGGACACTCCATGTGATCCCCAAACGGGCTTGGTCTTGGCTATTGGACTTAGA
>BRYF01000013.1:12420000-12425000 GCA_030159135.1 Actinidia polygama
CTTGTATTTAATGGATTGATGAATAGTGGACCGTTGGTGGTAGTTATGGAGCATTTAATGCTGTTTCAAATAACTCTGCATTCAAAAATATTACCGTTAGATGTCGACACCTTCTGGGTTTCGGGTGTCGACACTTCATTTTCATGTGTCGATGAAGTGTCGACACTTCAAGCCTTCTTCTTTCTGTTGAGACTTACTATCTTCGGGTGTCGACACTACTTTTATCAGGTGCCGACACTTGATCATCTGTCTTTAAAGAGGTTAGCCACTGTCCAATGGGGTCAATACTGATGTTGACACTTACCATATTGCTTCTTGAAGTTTTTGCTACTACCCGCAGGTGTTGATATAGGTGTCGACACTTTCTTCTCCAGAAATATTTCTTTGGCTACTGACATTTGGTGTTGATATTGGTGTCGACACTTCGTTATCCAGAAATATTTCTTTTGCTACTGACATTTGGTATCGATACTGGTGTCGACACTTCTTTCTCTAGAAATCCTTCTTTGATTACTGACATTAGGTATCGATACTGGTGTCGATACTTCTTTGGCTACTAACATTAGGTGTCGATACTTTTATAGATGGTGTCGACACTTATAGCCAGAATGTGTTCGTTGATTTCTTGGCCATTTGATCGTTTAATCACTTCACAATTTTCAAGATATCTTCTATATGGAAGTGTATGATCTTTATTAACTTCGTTCTAGAGAGATTCATGATTTTCATATTTTGTTTAAGACTTTACGTAGACTTTATCAATGTAGCTTCTTAGTCTTTAAGGTATCGACACCACCGAAACAGGTGTCGACACTTTCCGGTAGAAAGTGTATTGCAGTTTTCTTGGTCAAAATGAATTATCAAATGCGATGCTTATGAACTGCACACTTAGTAAACACATTAGCCATTAACATAATGTATTGTTATCATCAAAATCGATGTATTGAGTCAACAATCTCCTCCTTTTTGATGATGACAAAACTTTTCAACTTATGAATAATAAACGTTTAGGCGCATATGATATCCGTGAGTACAATGTGAGTACAATAAATTAGTTTAAAACATATACTACGTATTGCTCCCCATTTCTTTTGTAATTTATGCACACACATGGTTGATAATTCATTAAGCTTATACATCAACAGAAGTCATTCCTAATGAAATGTGTGCATGCTTACATCCATTCGAGTATTTAAGTATTACTATGCTCACGTATATCATCCATATATCATCCAAAATTTTTCCCATTTTTGTCAATCTATCAAAAAAGACTACAAATTATAACAATGAACCCATGACTCATAAGAGGTTCAATGAGTCTCCCCCTATCAACATACATTATATATTTCAATGAATCAATTGTACGTCAATAGGCCATGCATTTAATTGTATCCCTAATGGCTCCATAGGTCATGAGAGCATAAATGTATATAGATTAACATGAAGTCCATGATCACAATTGTCTCAAAATCATAGTATCCACAGCTCACATTATATCAAAATAGACTTATAAACCCCTGAAACATAACACAAATATAACATTTCATAAACCAAGAGTGGTAATACCATTAGCCAACATAATCAACCATACAAGTTGTAAGCCATGAACATAATCATCTGAGGACGAAAGTCTATCAATTAACCCAAAAACTCCTGAACAAATGTCATGATATCCAAAGAATAGACTATTAAGCCAAAACATTAAAACCATTATCCAAACCAGACAGATATTATCCAAACATTACAAAAACAACTCAAGCTGTTTTTGACACAATTAAGAGGTAGAGGGAGGTGGTGTAGTACGAGGTGGAGTGAATTTTGGTGAGGGCATGTGAAAGAGAGTAGATGGTGATAAAGATGGTGAATGTGACAATTCGAGAACTGTATCCTCAGTGTTAATGAACTTTGAGCATCGACTATGTCTCAGGGCGTATCTTTGACTTGTTCAGTGAATAAGTGTGGGAGATGCATCGGATTCAGTCTCGGAAGAGTTGTCATTCCCCTCAAACTTAGCACTGTCAATTCTGTCTCACTCTTGATCAACATCTTTATTTTCTTTCTCAACTTCTCCCTCTTCTTCTTCTTCTTCCTCTTCTTCACTGTCACTTTCTTTCATAGGAATCTTTCCTTTTCGCACTTTCTTGGTTAGTTCTCTCAACTGTCTTTCCATAAAGAGGAGTCGAGTGGCAACATTATCTACCTTTGTGTGCATTTTGTTCATCGATTCAGATATTTGAGCCATAAAAGCCCACATTTCTACTTTAATCCCTCAATTTCAGGCACTTCACTTCCCAAGGCCTTTTTCCCCTTTGAACTACTTTCTTCTTCCACTTTCTTTGAGAATTTATGGGTCCATTGATTGTTAATAGCTCATACCTCATTCGTTTCAAAGTTTTCTTGTTATATTCATCACTCACAGCCTTAGGGACTTGCATTGTCTCATCGTCCAAATTCACTCGGAAGAACTTGAATATTTTTGTCAATAAAACATCCCGTAGGGCAAATTGATCTTCTTAATTGTGGCCTTATGAATTTGATCTAATATAAACAGAGCTAAATCAATTCTGAAATTTGTCATGTAAGCCCACAAGAAGAACAACTCCCTATCTGAGACATATTCATACTTTCCAGTCTTGAAAATCAAAATTGTGCATACGAAGTGATGAACCAGTCTCAATTCGAGAGATAACGTGTTATAGCCTTAGGTTGAACACCCATGTTTACATTTTCTCCATAAACAGCTTTCAATTGGACTTTCCTTTTGATGAGTTGTTTATCTACTTCCCTTCCAGATTTAATTCCCAAAATATTTTAAATTACTAATCAATCCAATGTTATTGTTACACCCTTTACATAGCTTTTAATGGTGTCACTATGAAGCCCCCTTATAGCATTGGCATAAAAATATGCAATGAAATCAGGATACACATCATCTTGAGTCAAGGTCATTGGTGTCCATCCCAAATCATCCATTTTCGAACTAAACTCAAAATGATATGAATCGAAGAAATTATAGTTTATCCAACGACCATTTATCACATTTCTATTCGAAAAATCTAGATTGTACCTTTCTTGATCTCTATCCTCATGAAAATAGAGTGAGTCGCATTCGAATGCTTCCCCCTTTGTCTTTTTCTCTCTTCCTTTGTTTGATTTATCTTGAGCCTTCCTCTTTTGGCCTTTGGCCGCCGTAGGTGTCAACACTACCATAGTCAGTGACTTCTTCTTGGATTTTAAAGTTTTTGTAGATTTTGGGGCCATTAGAGAGATTGTGAGTGAGTAAATCGATCGATTTAGGAAGTATTTAAGGATGAAATCGTGCGACGTGAGGTGAATCGTGAGTAGTGGAAAAGGTTTTGATGGTTTGGAGGGAGTTTGAGAGAGAGAGAGAGAGTTGTAGAGTTAGAGAGGTTTACGTGTGAAATATCGATTTAGGGTTCAGTTCTTATTTATAGTTTTGACGCAAGTGTCGACACATACTTTGTAGGTGTCGACACTTTTAGGTTCAAATGGTTCAGATGGTTCACCCTAGGTTCACACAGTTAACACTCAGTTCAGAAGGTTTAACCTTTGGTTCAAAAGTTTCAGCATTTGTTCAGAGGTGTCGATACTTATACCCTCAAATTTTAATAAAACCTTTCTGTTTGTGGGTGTCGACACTTAATCTGGGAGGTGTCCAGATTAAGTCGACACGTTTACTCCTAAACTTTTAATGAAAACCTTCTATTCTTTGGTGTCGACACATTATGCAAAAGGTGTTGACACTTGCATTCTCCAATTTATAACGTGAACATTATGTTCGTGGGTGTCTACACTTTATTAGATGGTGTCGACACTCGAAAAATTTAGGGGTCGACACGTGACTGCAGGTGTGTCGACACTTGGTTCAAGAGGTGTCGACACTTAGAAATTTGTGTCCTAAAATTATGTGTGTCGACACATGATATCTGGGATGTCGACACTTTTCACTTACTTTAAAATAACTGTAGCAAGGTGTCAACATATGGAAATAAGGTATTGACACTCGGGGCTGCAGAGTTTATATTTGTGCCTATTTGTGATGTATGTATTTAAAATTTTGCACAATTTTTTATTTCAATTAGGCTTATAATATTGACACTTTTTAATCCATAAGATTACTCATTTCTAGTTCTTTTCTTATCATATAAAATCTATCTTCCCTTAATGGTTTTATATAAATGTCTGCGAGTTGCTTTTCGGTACTCACAAACTCAAGTTCAACATCACCTTTTTACACATGATCTCTTATAAAATGATATCTAATTTCGATGTACTTCGTACGTGAGTGTTGAATGGGATATATAGTCAAATTGATTGCACTCGTATTATTGTATTTTATGGGAATGTGATCTAGTGAAATACCGTAATCTTTCAATTGATATTTCATCCATAACGCTTGTGCACAACAACTACCAGCTACAATGTACTCAGCCTCCGTCGTTGACAATGGTACAGAATTTTGCTTCTTGCAAAACCAAGATACAATCATGTTGCCTAGGAGTTGACAAGAGCCACTTGTGCTCTTCCTATCGATTCTAATACCCACATAGTTGGCACCGGTGTAGGCAATAAGATCAAAAGATGTCTTTAGAATACCATAGACCTAGGTTTGGTGTGTGTTTAAGATATCGAAATATTTTTTTACCGCAATTACGTGTGACTCTTTAGGATTTGATTGAAATCTAGTACACAAGCATATACTAAACATGATACCGGGTCCACTAGCAGTCAAATATAGCAAAGATCCTATTATGCTTCTATAAAATTTAAGGTCAACCGACTTACCTCATTCGTTGCTATCCAATTTGATTGAAGTACTCATTGGAATATTTGTTGGCTTTGCATCTTCCATGCCAAAATTTTTGATCAATTCCTTGATGTATTTGGCTTGGTTGATAAATATGACTTCCTTCAATTGCTATATTTGAAGTCCAAGGAATAATTGAGCTCTCCCATCATGCTCATTTTAAATTTTTCTT
>BRYF01000013.1:12442500-12445000 GCA_030159135.1 Actinidia polygama
GCAATTCTTTTTTAGATTATAAGGAGTAATACAAACAGGCCATTCGTTTATGATATATACCACAATTTTTTATTAAGGATAATACTCCAAAAAAATTAAAATAAAAAGAAGTGATTTTCTTCCTACTTATTAGATTAGAAATGAGGTTTGTACATTTTGTGTAATGTATACTCACAAGTGGTAGGCTTTGTATTTTTTTGGGCTCTACTACTTGTAAGTATGCACTGTCAATAGGGGTGATAAACGAAACTAGGTTAACTTAAACGAGCTTTAAATATAAGTTTAAGCTTGACTTGTTTATCAAGCTAGCGAACCAATCACAAACGAGTTTTAATTGAGCTAATTATAAGCCAAGTTTGAGTAGCTTGAATTTTTTATATGTTATAAGTTTATTGAGCTAAGTAGTAGATTGTTCAAACTTGGTTTGAAAACTTAACAAACTTAAAAGGACAAGTTCAAGCTTGGTTAATTTATTTAAGTAATAAACTATGTTCAAATAAACTTTTAACGAGTCGAACAAGAGCCAAGCTCGAGCAACTTAGTTTACTTGATTAGATTAGAATAGAGCCTTGGTTGGGACACTGCATTAATTTGTGCAGTGTATATTTATAAGTGATGAGATTCTTATTTTTATAAGTTTTACCATATGTAAACATGTACAGCACAAAATGAAATGTGTCTATATTTTTTGGATTAAAAATAGCTAAGCACAAATTGGTTCCCATGACAATGCAATTTTAGGATTCTTCTGGTTGATTCCCTTGCTTGGCACGACTACTACAAAGGGAACTTGTGCTTGCTGTGTGCGTATAGCAAAACCCAACTATTGTCTTTCTCCAATAGCTTGCATACAGCTTTAACCTAAACTCTTCAAACTCTCAGATTTTTGCCGGCACGGGAGGAATTTCACTTAGTTGGATGTGGCAAAAGTGGTAGGGTAAGTTTGTCCCACATCGATGGCTGGCAATACCTGGAGGCATTTGCTTAAATATTTATTGTGAGCCTCGACAACGGCTTTTTTGGCAAAAGGTAGTTGACTACCCCCTTGTATTTATCAGACAGGGTTGAATGGGCAACCTACAGGTACAGTGGTTGCATTTATCAGGCCTGCAATTAGAGATCAATAAATCAAGACTTGTATTTATTAGAGAAGGTTTAAAGGCCAACCAACAAATACAAGTACTGCATTGAACGAACCTGAATTTATCAGGCAGGATAATTAAAACTAGAATATTAAAATAATATTTTTATAATTTGCAATATATCTTGTCAAGATGAAGCCATAAAAAGCCAACCGTCCACATCCACATTTAATTGTTGCAAGTGCAGAGGCTTTATCTCATTATATAAAGCATTAGGAGATGAACTTCTTACTTTCTTTATGATGTGGGATAAGCTTTCTAAGATTAGCTTTAAAAGTGCGTTCTACTTCTCGTGTGACCAATTTCTATTTTCTAGCATATTTGAGATTACAAAGGAGGAGAAGCCTCAGCCAAGAAAATTGACATTAAAGATCTAGTTAGGGACTTCTTTTACCCAAGCCTGGAATCCATACATCCATGTGCAGTGCCATTCTGTTATATATTCTGTTATATATTATAGTATATTTACTAATAATTAATAAGGATATTATTTATATCAATGATTTTTAAGTTTAAATGAGATATTTTTTAAGTTTGAAGGAGATTCATGTTTGTGAGCAAGCTTTGTCCCACATTGATAAACTATGCTTCTAGTGGGAGTGACTCTCTATATAAGAGAAGTCTATGCCACATTGCTAAGGTAAGCTCTTTGTGGGAGTTATTCTCTTTTTATGAGAGAATGCTTGTCCCACATTACTTAGCTATATGGTTGAGTGGGAAGGACTCTCCTATCAATAGCTATTGTCCCCAACAGACTAAAATCTTGACCGTTGTGACTTTGTCCAAAACGGTTGAACTTTGAACGATTGAGATTTTAGTTTTACATTGGTAAAGATGTGTGATGGTTAGGGATTGGGATTTTAGTCTTACATCGGTGAAGAGGTGTGATGGTTTGGGACATAGGACTAGAGAAAATCTGAATTTTACACACAAGTGAAAACTTTTCTCTCTCTTTCTATTCTTCATTAATTTTCTTTATTCAGGTGATATTCTGATCCTCAGATTATTAAGGAGTGCAGCCTTAATTAATCTTAAACTAGTAGACATTGTATCCTTGAGATAGAGTTTCCAGGAGTTCATTTGTACCATAATGGAAAAATTACTATCTTAAAGATAGCATCCTAGATGTGCCTTGCCTAATTCTTAAATCTCTACATTCTAATTTGTTATCCTTTTAAAGTTTTCATCATTTTCCCACAACACATTCTGTTTTGTGTAATGCTTCTCCAAATGCGAAAAGGGTTTGACAACGGTGCACACCCATAATTTGAGTGTAACTTTTGCACCAATTTTAAACACTATTGGATTTTCAAAAATTGACCTGTTCTAGTGTTTTGAAAACCGAAACAACGAATGAA
>BRYF01000013.1:12525000-12527500 GCA_030159135.1 Actinidia polygama
AGAACTAATGCTAGTGACTAAGTACTTTGAAATACATGTCTCCACACCTATAAATATTGAAGTACGTAACAATTGTTTTAAATTTTATATATTTATCTTGGGCCATAATTAACTTGAGGTTGAAATTGCCCAAATTCAATTTCAAGCTCAATTTAATTTGGTATTATTTTAAAATGCCTTATGTTGTACTTGGTCTATTGCAAATTATGTTGATTTAAATTTTTGAGTAATAAATAGTGACTGTTTTGCATTTGTTTTATTTTACGAGGACTAATACTATTTACTATCGGGTTCTAGTTCAAGCTCAAGTTAATTAGGTATTATTAGTCAATGTCTTTTGTTGTATTTTGTATATTTTAAATTATGTTGATTTGGATTTTTGAGTAATGAGTCGTGATTGTTTTCCATTTGCTTTCTTTCATGAGGACTAAAGCTATTGATTAAGTCCTCTCAAATACATAGCCCCACACCTTTAAATATTGAGGTACGTAACAATTATTTTAAATTTTCTATATTTATCTTGGGCCTTAATTAACTTGCGCTTGAAGTTCCTCGGGTTCAATTTCAAACTCAAGTTAATTAGGTATTATTTTACAATGCCTTATGTTGTACTTTGTCTATTTCAAATTATCCTAATTTGAATTTTTGAGTAATAAGTAGTAATTGTTCTGCATTTGTTTTTGTTTTACGAGGACTAATGCTATTTCCTATTGTGTTCCACTTTAAGCTCAAGTTAATTTGGTATTATTAGCCAATATCTTCTGTTGTACTTTGTATATTTTAAATTATGCTAATTTGAATTTTTGAGTAATTAGTAGTGACTGTTTTTGTGACACCCCGACTCCGTCAATCTCGTAAATCTTATAATTTATGATCGTACGTTAGAAAATGTGAGTTCGTAACATTACTAACAAACAAATTAAGAAATTAAAGTTAAAACATTGAACTCAGATTTTCTACCTAATTTCCTACTTAGCATTTGAATCCTCGAGAGAAGAGGGGTACCACATGGGATTAAAACCCATGTGTCTCATATTTTAATACACATACACCCTCACTATCACACAACACACACGAACACTGAAAGAGAGAAAAGATAAGAGAGAAGAAAGAGAAGAGAAGAGATAAAGGAGAAAGAAAGAACGAGAGATCTTGGGAAAGCTTACCTAGGGCTAAAAGACCCCATTATTAAAGCTCGTGGAAGCTTGGAAAGAAGGTAAAACCAAAAACTTTAATTTTGTTAAGTTAAGGTTTTAATTTTGAATCCTAGATCTAGCATATTATAGTTGTGATTGAGAGTTGGTTTTGACTTATTGTAGTCCCCTTAAGTTGTATTAGGTACCTTACGACCCATAAAGCAAGTTGAACTTGATTTGAGTTGATTTAGCAAAATTTATAAAACCCAGTTACTATTTCTGCTGTCAACTGTAGCTAAGGTTCGAACGCCCAAGAACAGCGTTCAAACGGTCCCTATACACTAGTTTAGCGTTCGAACGCCAGATTTTAGGGTTCGAACGCCAAACCAAAATTTAGGCAGATTTGACATTTCCTTAAAACTTTATAATTTCAACCATAGTATGTCAAGCCATTTAACTACCATTTAGGGACTTTAAATACATGTCCAAGAGGGTTGGACCTAGAACGAGGATACCTAGGTTTAGTCAAAAGTTTATATTATGTTAATTAATTATTATCGTACATAAGATTGACGATTCCTTACCTCACATGTAGAAACGCCGAGTCTAGCACTCAACCAAGGGAACCCAGGTGAGTAACACGATGCCATAGACAAAACTATTTATTTTCAAAAATGCTTTCAATAAGTATTATGTATATGGAATCATTTTCTATGCCTTCAATGCATTAAACATATGTTCACGATATAAATGTCATGTCTTCAAAATGTATGCTATGTTATTATGTTATGAATAAGAAACCCATGGATGAGTGATTTAGCATGATTGTGAAATAATTTTTATGTCTAGCATGAATTTACATAAAAAATAATGTATGTTCAAGTATATATGCATGGTGACACTCGGGGTCCTCTTTGGCGGGACATTAATCAAGCTAGATAGTCTTAAGACGGATGAGGGACGTGAAATAAGACCATCCGATACAATAGAGATATCTAGCCTAAAAAGCCACTCATAGCCTATATGTCTAGTACGTTATGCCGAGTAGTTACACCCTATGATATGTGCATGATTTCAAGAAGATATGATATGCTCACGGTATGTTTTTCTTAGATATGTTATGTTACATTTATGTGAGCTTCAAGTTTATGAAGATTCAATTTTAAAGAAATTCATGTTTATGCTCAACTATTTTCAGTTAATGATATATCTATGGTATACAATGATCCATGGTATTTTACGTTCATGCATCACTGTTACTCACTAAGCTTTTAGCTTATGTTTTCAAAAATCATTTTCAGGGAACCAATCCGAGGAGCCATAGAAGAAAGTGATCAGGCAGGATAATAGTTTTGTGGCCAACG
>BRYF01000013.1:12530000-12537500 GCA_030159135.1 Actinidia polygama
ATGGCCGGTGGCTGGCCCGCCAAGGCCGACTTATCTTCATCCTGTGTATACTCATTTAAAATAATAATATTTTTTTATAAAAATGTCATAATAACTGAAAATAAATAAATTTGATGTGCGTACGATGCATACAGAGCTGTGCCTAAATACTTAAACTTCTTGTACATTTGACATAATAAGGCCAATTTAAAATTATACATAATATGGCCAATGTAGACATACATAACGTCACTACATAGTGTAGAGTCTCGCCCTTAATACAACATGAGGCCCTTGGACCACAAAACTAAATTTGGCTTGTTCACTCTCTTTACGGCGCTCCTCAGATTGGCTACCTGAAATTTATTTTCGAAAACATAAGCTAAAAGCTTAGTGAATAACAGCAACACATGGGCGTAAAATACCATGTATCCTTCCATATCATACATATATCATTTATCGTAAGGCAAGTCAGACTAACATAATTTTTTATAAATTTAAACCTTGCATAAACATGGTATCACTTGCATTCATAAACATACATAATATATCTTGAAAACGTAACGACTCGGCATGACATGATGACCACGAAGGTCAGGTGGCTCTTTAGGCCCGAGATATCTCATTGTAGATGGCTTTATTTCACGTCCTCTCATCTACCTTTTAGGACTATCTGGCTTGGTTAATGTCCCTCCAGATAGAACTACGAGCGTCACTATGCATACATACTTGAAACATATTTTATTTTCATGTGAATCAAACATCTATGGGGTTTTCATACATACCATAATAATATTTTCATACATTTAGAAGACATGACATTCGTATTGAGAACATAAATGTTGATGCATTGAAAACATGAAAATCGTTTGCATAATACATAGTACATATTGAAAATATTTTTGAAAAAATACATAATTTTGTCCATGGCATTGTGTTACTCACCTGGGTTTCCTTGGTTAGATGCTACTCGAGGTGTTCCTACATATAAAGGATAAAATCATCAATCGCTAGGTTTAATAATACCGAATTAAATGCCTCAAAGTAATTCTACTCTCTATTCAACTTAAATACTTTCGTTCTAGGTCACAACTTCTTAATTATACTCTTAAGGGCTTTACATAGTTGGGTTAAGGAGACCTAACACATTTGGGGTGACAAAAAGGCTTTAAAATGAAAAAGGTCAAAATTGCCTAAAAGTGGGCTTGGCGTTCGAACGATTAGACCAAGGCTAAATATAGTGAACCCGTTCGAATGCTGATTTTTGACGTTCGAAAATTAAAGCTAAAAGGTATGAACCGTTCAAACGTTAGTTTTTGATGTTCAAACGTTAAAACAAAAATGGCAATGTTCAGCTCTCAGCATTATCAAATTGTATGCAGAGGGTTCGAACGTTAGGGTTTGTGAATAGTCACCGTTCGAACGTTAAAAGTGTGCTAAAAAGTTGCATTCGAACGTTAAGACAAAAATGCCCAGATCGTTCGAACGTTGTTCTTGGGCGTTCAAACGTTAGCTACGTATCAACAGTAGAATGACTATTGATTTTTATCAAAATTCCTATAAATTCAACTAGGACTAAAGGTATTGACTAAGTACTCTCAAATACATAGCTCCATACCTTTAAATATTGAGGTACGTAACAAATGATTTAAATTTTGTACATTAATTTTGGGCCATCATTAAGCTGAACTTAAAATTCTCTGAGTTTAATTTCAATTTCAAGTTAATTAGGAATTATTAGACAATACCTTATGTTGTACTTTGTCTATTTGAAATTATGCTAATTTAAATGTTTTAGTAATATGTATTGACTGTTTTGCATTTGATTTGTTTTGCGAGGACTAATGCTATCTACTATCGGGTTCAACTTCAACTCAAGTTAATTAAGTATTATTAGACAATGCCTTATGTTGTACTTTGTCTATTTCAAATTATGCTAATTTAAATTTTTGAGTGATAAGTAGTGACTGTTTTATATTTTTTTTGCGAGAACTAATGCTATTTACTATCGGGTTCAACTTAAAGCTAAAGTTAACTAAGTATTATTAGTTAATGTTTTATGTTATACATTGTATATTTTAAATTTTGATGATTTGAATTTTAGAGTAATGAGTTGTAACACCCCGAATCCTTAAACTCCATTAACTCCGTGAATTACACCGTGAATGATAATCAAAGTGGATTGTAGGAAATTAGTGATCAAGAAACCAAATATAAGTTAGAATTTATTTAAAGCCTTAAACTTATAAATT
The DNA here is from genome assembly GCA_030159135.1 of Actinidia polygama. Classification (NCBI taxonomy): domain Eukaryota; kingdom Viridiplantae; phylum Streptophyta; class Magnoliopsida; order Ericales; family Actinidiaceae; genus Actinidia; species Actinidia polygama. Next base: position 12,532,232 of record BRYF01000013.1, read on the forward strand.
TTGCCCAGTTTTCTCTAGGTGTTTGAACGCCCATATGGGAGTTCGAACGCCAAGGCTGAAAACCATATTTTCAACTCTCGCACTTATCGAATTGTAAGAAGGACGTTCGAACCCTGCCAAGCCAAAATCCTTCTTAGCGTTCGAACGGTCTTTCGAACGCCAAATCCAAAAATCCTTCTTAGCGTTCGAACACCAATAGTAAAAACAGAAAATAAAGAGAGGAATACGAAATTAGAATGGGGGAGCCACATGGGATGAAATCCCATGTGTCTGCTAATATATACACACATGCTTCACACAACACACACACAGTACAAAAGAAAAGGAAAGGAGAAAAGAAAAGAAAGAGAAGAGAGAGAGAGACATTGGAGCTCAAATCAAAAGCTAGGAGAGACCATAGAAGCCATTTTTAAAACTCAAGGAAGCTTTTGGAAGAGGTATAAAATCAAACCCCTTACTTATATGTATATATGTATAGTTTAAGGTTTTACCTTAACTTTAATCTTAGATCCAGTATGTTAGGGTCACTTTTGAAAGATAAATTTGAGATATTGTAACCTCCTTGAGTCCTACTTCACACCCTAGGACTCTTGGAGCGATTTGAGTTGTATTGGGAAGATTTGGAGGAATTGTTATAGACCAGTTACTGTTCCTACGATTTCACACAGTGAGCGTTCGAACGCCTAAGAACAACGTTCGAATAATATGAAGATTTTGCCTAGGTGTTCGAACGCCACTTGAAGAACACTTTTGAGCGTTCGAACGGTCAGCCATTTTAGTTTTAGAGTTCGAATACCAATTCCAACGTTCGAATGCCAAGTCTAAATTGAATTAGTTTCAGTCTTTTTTCTTAAAGCGAATTGATATGTTGTATCCTTATATGTAGAAACGCTGAGCGTAGAGCCTAGACAAGGACACCCAGGTGAGTAACACATATGTGGCTGTATGGTTATGAAGCATATGTGGAAAGTGTTTGTATGGTTATGAAGCATATGTGGCTGTGAAGGCTGGGTTGGGAAATAATCCCTTGTGGTTCGCCCATTTTTTGCTTTTATGTTCCCTTTTTATTTTCTTCTTTTACTGTTGGAGTTCTAACGCCCCTTTTTGAGTTCGAACGCTACGAAGGATTTTTGACACTGGCGTTCGAATGCTAGTTCGAACGCTAAGAAGGAATTTGGTTCACCAGGGTTCGAACACCCTGCTTATAGTTCGAACTGTGCGAGAGCTTGAAATCTAATTTTAGCCTTGGCGTTCGAACTCCCATATGGGCGTTCGAATGCCTAGAGGAAAACTGAGCAGAATTTACAGGTTTAAGGCTTTAATTAAATTCAAACAAATTTTGGGTCTCCTTGACTTTTGTCTTCAATTAGTCTACTTTAATTATTGTAAGTGGCGTATTTAAGACGATTAATAGAAATTTACAGATTCGGGGTGTTATAACATGGACAAAACCTATTTATTTTTAAAATGATTTTCAACTTATACTATATGTATGCAAATATTTTTCATGTTTCAATGCATAAAACGAATATATTACAATATGAATGTCATGTCTTCGAAATGTATAAAAATGTTATGATGCCTATATGTTGAAACCTCATGGATAAATGATTTAGCATGATTGTGAAACAATTTTTATGTCTAGCATGGATTCACATGAAAAACAAAGTATATTCAGAATATGCATGTATGGTGACACTCGGAGTCCTCTCTGACGGGACCTAAAGTCAGATAGTCCTAAGGTAGATGTGGGACATGAAATAAAATCATCTGAAAATCGAGATATCTCAGGCCAAAAGAGCCACCCGACCTATATGGTCACTCAGTTCAGCCGAGTTGTTACAAGTTTTCAGCTATGATATGCCTATGTGCATCTTTCAGATATGTCATGTATGACTATAGAAGTATGTATGAAATGGCTATGCGAGCATCACATTTATGAAAGTTATATTTCAAGAAAAAGTTATGTTCATGCTCACACGTTTTATGTATATGATGTACATATGATATGAAAATCATCCATGGTATTTTATGTTCATGCATTGATGTATTCACTAAGCTTTAGCTTATGTTTTCAAAAATAATTTTAGGTAGCCAATGAGAAGAGCCATAGAAGAAGGCGTCATGTAGATTTAGTTTTGTGGCCAATGGGCCTTATCTTATGTAGAAATGTACGACCATAATATATATAATTTAATTTGGCCATGAAATGTATGTAAATAATTGAACTTAGGCACAACTCTATATATAGTATGGACGTGACACTTTATTATTTCAGTATGATTACGTTTCCGCAAAAGAAAAATTTATGTCATTTTAAATAAATATGCACAGGAAGACAGGTTAGTTGGCCTAAGCGGCCAGCCGTCGGCCATCACGTGCCCACAATCCGCATAAGTCGGGTTGCAGGGTGTGATAGAGTGGTATTAGAGCATTAGGTTTATGTAGTACACAGAGCTATAGGTTTACACCATACGACGATAGAGTCACGTCAGATAGAAGTCTAAGACTGACTAGAATATGCGTTATGTGATACATGTTATATGATGTGCTATGCTAAGACGTAATGTAACTATTGTTATACATATATGTCTAAACGCTAAATGTGCTTATATAAGCTATGCCGCCTAGAAGAGGTAGAGGATGTAGAGGGGCAGTAGAGCCCGAAGGCCGAATCGACCGTATAGAGAGAATCCTTGAAGGACTAGTTCAAGTAGTCCACGAAGTTCACAACAATAACCATGACAATGCACCTGAACAACCAGCAATGCCAATGCCAGTGCCAGGAGCAGACATGATGCCTCGTACTACAATTAAGCAGTTTCAACAACTGAAGCCCCTAACTTTTTACGTAAACCCAGATTCTATAGCTGCGGAGTCTTGGCTATTGGGTATCAAGAGGGTGTTTGAAGTTCTACCATGCACAGAGGAGCAGAAGATAGTATTTGCCACGTTCACGTTTCAAGGAGACGCATTAAATTGGTGGCAATTGAAGAAGCCATTGGAGCCGTTGTGGTTATGGCCCAGATTTTTGAAAGTATTCAATGAGGAGTACTTTCTAGAGATTGTTCGAGATCAGAAAGTTGAAGAATTCCTAAATTTGAAGCAAGGGAACACGATAGTAGTGGAATATAATGCTAAGTTTATGGAGTTGTCGTGTTATGCCCCTCATATAGTGTCAACAGAGTCTCTCAAGGCGAGAGGTTTGAAGCAAGATTACGATGGAACATCAAAAACAAGGTAGATATATTACGGTTGCCCACTCATAAGGAGGTTCTTAATGCAGCCCTAATTGCTAAAGGATCTTTGAATGAGATGTCTCAATTTTGGAAAAATAGAAAGAAAATGTCAGGAGGAAGTACAAGTAGAGCACCAAGTTCGAAACGACAGAGTTCGAGATCTTCAAGTGGGAATTCATTGACCCCGCTGAGAATTACCGAAAATCCAGAAATCAGTAAATCTAATGAAGCACCGACTTGTCAGAGGAAGCATTGGGGCGGGTGTTGCATGAGAAGTAGAGCTTGTTATGGGTGTGGCCAAGAAGGGCACCAAAAAAAGATTGTCCAACGAGGAATAGAATTCAAGGAGCTGGAACATTGACGTTAGCCTCAGTATAGCAACCTCAATCGAGAAGAAGAAACAATCAACCATGACAGGGTCGAGCATTTGCACTTGTACCAGGGAATACTCCAGCTACCACCTCAGTTGTGTAAGGTATGCTTCCCATTTGTGGTCAACCTGCACACGTCCTTATAGATTTTGGTTTCACCCATTCTTTTGTTTCAAGTTATTTTGAGTAATATTTGATTGTCTTCCCAGTACCCCTAGAGTGTAAGTTATTAGTGTCCTTACCCTCTGGGGATACTACGTCATGTGATAGAGTGTATAAATGTTGCGAAATTTGTGTCAATGATGTGCCCATGTTTGTAGACCTTATACCCTTGAAGATGAATGGTTTTGACATCATCCTAGGGATGGATTGGCTGTCTTCTTATCGTGCACTCATTGATTGCGAGCTTAAACAAGTACTGTTTCACTCGTTTGCTCATTCAGGACTAATCTTTGAAGGAGTTGGCGTTATGCCTCTTCCTTATCTCATTTCTTCTATGAAAGCACGTCGCTTGATTCAGAAAGGAAGTCAAGCATTCTTATGTAGTGTTGTCGACACGCATGTCTCCTCACCATCCTTAGAGGATATTCATATTGTCCGAGAGTTTTCAGATGTCTTTCCAGATGAGTTACCAGGTTCCTTAGTAGACCAAGAAATTGAGTTCGATATAGATCTAAATCCGAGTACTAGACCTATTTCCAGAGCCCCCTATCGAATGTCTCCTTTAGAGTTAAAAGAGTTAAAGGTTCAACTTCAAGATCTGTTGGAGAAAGGATTTATTCGCCCGAGCGTCTCACCGTGGGGTGCTCCTGTATTGTTTATACGGAAGAAAGACGGAATGATGAGATTATGCATAGACTACTGAGAGTTGAATAAAGTAACCATTAAGAATAAGTACCCATTGCCAAGAGTAGACGATTTGTTTGATCAGCTTCAAGGCGCTCAAGTGTTCTCTAAAATCGATCTGAAATCAAGTTATCACCAACCGAAAGTTAGAGCGAATGATGTAGAAAAGACAGCTTTCTGAACTAGATATGGCCATTATGAATTCCTCGTCATGCCGTTCGGAGTTACCAATGCGCCAGCCGCATTCATGGACCTAATGAATTGAGTATTCAAACCCTTTCTTGATGAATTCGTTATTGTTTTCATTGATGATATTTTGGTGTATTCTAAAAGTAATTGCCTACGCCTCAAGACAATTGAGACCACATGAAAAGAACTATCTGAACCACGACCTAGAGCTAGCTGTAGTGGTATTTGCTTTGAAGATTTGGCGCCACTACCTATACAGAGTGACATGTGAAATATTCACTGATCACAAGAGTTTGAAGTATCTTTTCACTCAGAAAGAACTAAATATGAGACAACGAAGATGGCTTGAGTTAATCAAGGACTATGACATCCTTATCCAGTATCACCCAGGAAAAGCTAACATTGTAGCCGATACCTTAAGTCGAAAATCGACTATTAATTTGGTATGCATTGTTACGTCGCAAATACCCTTATTCGTTGAGCTAGAGAGAGCCGAAATTAAAGTGGTTGCACCGGACACCAATGTGATGCTTACTACCATGATTTTTCAACCGACGTTAATGGATGTGATAAAATTACGATAACCAGAAGATCCGTACTTGTGGAATATCTATGAAGAGATGG
>BRYF01000013.1:12550000-12555000 GCA_030159135.1 Actinidia polygama
GGGTGACATACCAGAGATTGGTGAACAAAATATTCAAAGAACTAATTGGAAAAATTATGAAAGTTTAGATCGATGATATGCTCATCAAAAGTCTAATGGCAACAGATCACATTTCCTACCGAAAGGAGGCATTCGGCGTCCTATGGAAGCATCGAATGATGCTAAATCCTTCCAAGTATTTTTGGGATCTCCTCAGGTAAGTTTCTCAGGTTTTTGGTGACCAAGCTGAGGATCGAGGCAAACCCGGATCAGATCCAAGCCCTACTTGCAATGAGCTCGCCCAGGAAGATTCATAAGGTACAACAATTGATTGGGCGAGTAGCTACCCTTAACAGATTCGTCTCCAAATCAGCTGACAAGTGCCTCCCACTCTTCAAGATCCTAAGAAAAAATAAGCTTTCTAGTGGAATAATGAATCTGAAGTAGCATTCTAATAATTAAAAGAGTATCTTGGCTCGTCACCCTTGCTTATAGTACTTGCCACAAGCGAGGAGCTAATCATATACCTCTCTATCTCGTTGACAGCAGTAAATGTAGTGCTTATCTGAGAAGAGGACAAAATTCAAAAACTAACGTATTATATCGGCAAAGTCCTCATGGGAGTTGAGACCAGATACTTGAAAATTAAGAAGTTTGCCTATGCCCTTTTGATCTCCACCAAAAAGTTTTGCCACTATTTTTAGACGCATCATATTACTGTGTTGACTGACCAACTCTTAAAGCAAATTCTCCAGGGACCTGATACCTCGGGAAGGCTCCTCAAATGGTCCATTGAGCTGAGCGAATTCCACATTAATTGTAGACCAAGAATAGTGATTAAGGCTCAAGCCTTGGCAGATTTTGTTGCTAAATTTACATATGACATCGCCACGGAGCCTGAGGAAAATCTACCCGAGATGGAAACTCCAGAAGAGCAGAATTTGGGCAAGGACCTTGCCAGATGGAAGTTGTTCGTAGATAGATCATCAAACCAGCATGGCTGTGGTGCAAGGTTGATTCTCCAAACTCCATCAGGCAAACATATAGAGTACGCCATTCGTATAGGATTTAAAGCCACCAACAAAGAAGCCGAATATGAAGCTCTCATCGCCGGACTGAGAGTTACAAGAAAATTAGGAGTAGATTCTCTGGACTCCTTCGGTGATTCTCAACTTGTGGTAAATCAAGTCCAAGGGGAATACCTCGCTAAAGATACCCTAATGGTGGCTTACTTAGATGAGGTAAAGACCATGTTCAAGAAGATCAAAGATTTCAAGATTTTCCAAATCCCTAGAGAGGAGAACAGGAAGGCTGATGCTCTGGATAACCTCGCCTCAGCTTTCAATTTTATCTCGAACAGGAATATACCTTTGGAGTTTTTACCAAACCCAAGTATTGAGATCGCCAAATCAGTTTGTCAAATAGAAGCATGCCCGATGTGGGTGGATGACATTATCTTATATCTCTAAAATGGCACACTACCACTAGACAAACTCCAAGCTCGTTAGATCCAATATAGGTTTGCAAGATTTTGCCTTCTCCATGGAATATTGTATAAAAGACTTTTTCAGGGCTTTTCCTAAGATGTATCCGACCTGAAGAAGGAGAGTATGTGCTAAGAGAAATTCATGAAGGCATCTGCGGAAATCATTCAAGGGGGAGGTTACTAGTGAGAAAAGCAATTTGCCAAGGTTATTTTTGGCCACAGATGGAACGAGATGCGGAGACATACACCAGAAAATGCGACAAGTGATTGGACTACATAATTGTAGTCCAAGTGCTATTAAATTAACCTACATTGGCCCTATTTTAGTTTAATTGTGTCTTTTTATTGTGATTTGTACTTATAGTAGTGTTCGAGTTCTTTGTAGGGTAAGGTTGCTAACAGGGAAGAATTGAAGCCATAAAAGTACCACAGAGTGCGAGCACGTATATCGAGAGCTATTGTCGAAAATCATCTTGAAGGAAAGTGTCATCAGTAACTCGGAATGGAATGGAAGATGCACCGTTGGAAAAATCTTGAAGAATTGCATAAAGTCACGTCTAACGAGTTCTACAAGAATTGAACCCCAAAGGCTTCAAAACGGAGTATGAAGAAGTCAAAGAAGTACAAGATTGCACTGAGCATTCGAATGCCAGTGGAAGAAGGAAACTAGTGTTCGAACGCTGGGAAAACAAATTCAGAATTTGTGCTGAACATTCGAACGATGGAACAAGAAGGAAATTGGCGTTCGAACGCCAACAAGAAAAAGGGAGAATCAGAGTTCGAACTCCCTTGCTTACAGTTCGAAACATGCGAGGGCTAAAAATTAGATTTTTGTCTTACCGTTCGAACTCCCTGCTTACAGTTTGAAACATGCGAGTGCTAAAAATTGGATTTTTGTCTTACCGTTCGAACTCCCTGCTTACAGTTCGAAACATGCGAGTGCTAAAAATTGGATTTTTGTCTTACCGTTCGAACTTCCTTGCTTACAGTTCAAAACATGTGAGAGCTGAGAATTGGTGTTTTTGTCTTACTGTTTGAATGCCAAAATGAAGAACAAATGGGCATTTGAACGCCCGAAGGAAAGTTTCAAAAATTGCACTTAGCGTTCGAACGCTGGATGAAAGGCATGAATAAGCATTCGAATGATAAGGCTAAACCCGGGAAGTTTCCTAAACCTACTAAGATTCGAATTTATAAATACTTTATATACTTCCTTTATAAATACTTTAAGCATTTGAATGCTTAAAGATCGCCAAAATTACATTAGTTCAAATTACAATTCCTTGATATCTCGAACACACCAGAGATGAAATAAAGTACACACAAGGATAAGGAAAAAAGAATTTCATTCCTTAAAAATCTTTACCAAATTTTATAAATATAAGGAGATAATGGGTTTCCATTCTGGTATCCCCCTTCTTATTTTTCTCCTGGCCTTCCTGTTCCTTCTCCTAGGCCTCAACTTCTTTCTTTGCGATCAAATCTTGATCCATGTCCATAGCATCAAGATCAATACCGAGGTTGGGGTAATGAGCAAGCTACCCCTTGCAAAAATCGAAACCCTTGCAAAAATAGATGGAGGCAGCGTTCTCAGCTTATTCCAAAAAATCCTTCGAGGATTTAAATTCCTCGATGGCCAGCCTCTTGGCACGGGCTTCTTTTTCCTTCAGCTCGGTAATACATAACTCGCGCTTCGCCAGTCTATCCGTGGTAGTGTCCCGCTCTTCCTTCACCTTGGCTAGCTCCTCGACATATTGCTAATTTTGAAATTTTAGCTCATCCATTTGCCCCTCTAGCTCGCTAGCAAAGTTCTGAGCTCGAGTCATCTCGCCTTCTAGCGATGCTGCCCAACCTTGATGCAATGTTATTTCATCAGACATTTACCGATTTTGGCAAGCGAGGGAAGATCCGACCACAATTGCCTAGCTAGCACAATAAATTTGCAAGTATTTAAGGTGGCCTTAAACGCTATGAGAATGTGAATCATAAATTTCAATAATTACCTAGTCGAGGATATGGAAAAATTTGGAGATCATCCGATCAAGCTCCATTTTATCCACCTCTTCCTTGTCGAAGGGCGGAATGCAAGCCTCGAGGATTTTCTCAACTATGACAACATTCCTCAGCATGGTAACCCTAAGGCAGCGACTGGGTTTATCGAGGTGCCCTCCCCTAGGGCCATTGGCCTCGCCGCCACGATCGCTACCTCGTTGGGCGTGGACTTGGCATTCTTAGACTCAGGAAGTGGCATGGCCTATTTTCCCTTAGAGCTTGCCCCCTTAGGCGAGGTGAGTTGCACCTCGTCTCTTTGGCGCTTCCCACGGATGACTATTCCTTTAGTGGGCTAGTTGGACATTACTACCGAGCTCGCGCCCTTTGACTCCCCCAACTTTTTGCTCTTCTTGTCTTCCACCTTTGGGGTGAGCTTGGTTAGGCTGAGTCTCTTTGACATAGTTGCAAAATATAAATAAACATAAGTCAACAAATAAGGTAAAACACTTGGAAAAGATAAGAGGTAGTACCATCCAATCAAAGGGGGGTAGCCCTAAGTCTGACTAGGACTCTGATTTAGAGTCCAAGCTTGAGTTGGAACTATTTGATGCATAACCTAAGATGAGATCTCGAACTTTTCCCCCTAACCACCTTAGCAAAGTTAGATCAAGAATATGATGTAAGATCCTCCTTATTTCCCTCCTAATGGTTCCTAAATATTTTAGTAATTCCTTTCGAGAATGGCTGTCACTCTAGAAGCATTCAGCTCAGGAATGGTGAGACTCACCCACGTCGCCTAAGGAGTTAGATGCAGACCCCGCTGGTCGGTCCTCGCCATTGGCCCCTTTATCGGATGCCATAGACTTGGGAGGTCCAAAGCTTTTGCGGAAGGATTTGGATGCGAGGATCGTTGAAAGCTAATAGAGTCCCTCCGTATCTACCAATCCAAAAATGTTGTCAAACCTTGCCTACTCATCCCCGAACAATCTGGGCAGATTGTTGTAGCGTTTTTTTGGAAAAACATAAATGATGAATGTTAGTGCCTAAACATTTTAAATAACAAAAGGAAAATTAGTTAAAGTGAGGCTGACCTAGGGTACTCCATGATCTTGGGACTCGTGGAACCCTGACCTCCCGAGACAACCCTTCGGGGAACTCCCAACCTTCTCTAGAGATGAAGAAGAACTTTTTCTTCCATCCTTTCACATTGCTGGGATAGCCTCCGAGTAGTCTTCTTCGGCCTCGGCTTAAAGTACAACCCCCCGTGGTCTGGTTTAGGTTTCTTATTAAGGACAAACAAGTTCCTAAACTCGGAGAGGGAAATGGCGTACTTGTAGGCTCGCCACAATGCTATTGCGCAGATAACACTCCTCCACGCATTGGGAACGAGCTAAGCGGGGCAAATACTGTAGAACTGCAGAATCATCTTAATTGTGGCATGAATAGGGAAACAAAATCCAATGTGAAAGACGGCCTTATAATAGGCCACCTCACAAGAACGGATTGAGGCTATGGTCTCGCCCTCCTCGGGCATCCTAATTTG
>BRYF01000013.1:12572500-12577500 GCA_030159135.1 Actinidia polygama
AACACCCTCGAGAGGATTCTTCCAGCCTCCAAAGGAAAGGAAACTACCATAGCGCCCGAGGCAAGAAAGGGCAAGGCAGCTGAGGTGACCCAATCAACAAACATCCCTATTTCGAGGCCTGATGCAAGCAGGTCGCCCAATCTTGGTACCGTCTTATGGCCTGAGGCCTCCATCATTGGTAGCCCTTTAGTGGTCGAGAAGCTATTGCGTGGGATGATTCCCCCTTCAGACCGAGAAAAAGTGGAGAAGCTAACCCTAGATGAAACGGAAACCAGATTCTTCCACGTCCTCGGTCAGGTACCACTTCGTTCAGAGGAATTTTTCCTTGGATACTTGAAGTTGTTTAGGTCGCCCTGAAAAGATTTATTTTTTGTAACAGGCACTCGTACTCAGATCCTCCCTAGTAGTGTGGAGCCAAGAGTTTGAAGAAGAGGCGTCCCTCCAGCAAGGACGAGCTACTTCCTTGGAGAGCAAGGTTTCTCGCCTTCAGGCGCTAAATGGCAATCTAGAGCAATAGTTGGCCGAGGCCCGAGCTTTGAAATAGTAGGTTGGCGATGAACTAGTCAAAGCGAAGGAAGAAAAGGATGCCCTGGACTTCAAGTTGGAGAAGTCAGGCTCTTTGGTAGGGAAGATGATGGAGGCTTTAGCCAAAGACAACGACTCAATCGTGGAGGAGTTCAAATCCTCGTTGGATTTCTTGGTGGCAATCGAAAATGCTGCCTCCAAGTATTTCGAGGAAGGATTTGATTTTTCCAAGAGGTAGCTTCATCGCCATCATCCTGACCTCGCCATCAACTTGGAGAGTATGGGCTTTGATCACGACATGCTTGCCGAAGAGGATGAGGCAGACGAGGAAGAGAAGAACGGCGAGAATGGGGACAACAAGGAGAGTAACAAGGGCGACAACTATCCCCCTCCCTTCTTGAATATTTGTATTTTTTTTGCTATAGAGACCTGTAACCTCTTCTCTTTCAATGAAATGAATTTTGTTCCTTGGTCTTATCGTTGCATGTTTGGTGATCACACATTTGAGAACATGGCAAGGCAAACTTAGTTTGGGTGAACTTAAGTAAAAATCATTATGGCGAGCTCAAATAGGAGTAACTCAATTTGATAATCATGGCAATCATAATTAACTGATGGTAAAAAATATATTTTTCATATAATAATCAGGCGCTTTTAGTTACGACAATCTCTGTATGGCGAATGTATTAAGTCCATCCACCTTATCATTTTATCATGAATGGGCAGTCTTGATAATGGCGAATTTCAAAATGGCGATCAAGATGTCTTGTTAATTTGCAATGAGTGGGCATTCTTGATAATGGCAAATTTTGAACTGGCGATCAAGATGCCTTATCATTTTGTAGTGAATGAGCGTTCTTGATAATGGGGAAATTTACATTCAGTCAAGATGCCTTATCATGTAATGAATGGACATTCTTGACAATGGCGAGATCCATGCTTGGCGACATCTCTAATGGCGATCAAGATGCCTGGCAATACAAAACCCGCACTTGGCGATATAGTTTGGCGAATAAGGATAGAAATCAAGTGAAATTTTATTCTTAAACTGATGACCTTTTACAAAGAACCAGTGGTATATAATGAGGTGCTTAAAAGGACGGGCATACAGTCTAGGCGATCTTCAAATCATGGCAACCATCGCATTTACTGATAATCAAATGTTCTGCGTTCCAAGGGTGATGGAGTGCCTTCCCGTTCATGTCTTCCAACCAATAAGTTTTTAGTCTGGATACTTTGACAATCTTGTAGGGCCCTTCCCATGTAGGACTGAGCTTTTCTACGTTTAGTTCCTTTGTGAACAAGGTGACTTTTCATAGGACTAGGTCGCTTGGCAGAAAAGATTTGTGTTTAACCCTCGGGTTGTAGTATTTGGAGACCTAGTGTTTATAAGCTGCTTGGCGCACTTCATCCCTTTCTCTCCTTTCATCAAGAAGATCAAGGTTGAGTCTTAGCTCGGCTTTATTGTCCTCCCTGTTAGAATTTGAGGTCCTAAAGCTTGGCATTCCGATATCGATAGGTATAACTGATTATGTCCCATATACCATGGAGTATGGCGTCTCGCCTATAGGGATCCTACTCGTCGTATGATAGGCCAAGATTATGCTTGGTAAATCTTCCACCCATTCGCCTTTGGATTTTTTCAATCTTGCTTTCAAGTTCTTTAGGATGGTTCTGTTGGTAACTTCTACTTGTCCATTAACTTAAGGATGACTAGATGAGGAAAAATGATGCGAGATGGCGAGGTCCGAACAAAAATGTCTAAATCAATCGTTGTTGAATTGTTTGGCATTATCCAAGATAAGAACCTTGCGAATTCCAAATCGGCAAACAATGCTTTTCCATATGAAATTCCTTGCATTTTTCTCAATGATCTTGGCAAGAGGCTCAGCCTCTATCCATTTGGTAAAATAGTCTATGGCGACGATCAAAAATTTTCTTTGCAACGAAGCTTAAGGAAGAGGTCCGAGTATGTCGACTTCCTATTGGTCGAATGACCATGGGCTGGTCATTGGCACCATCTCAGTATGAAGGAGGTGACTCACCGGAGCTAACCTTTGGCATTTGTCACACTTCCTCGTGTATGTTGCCGCATCATGCTCCATTCGAGGCCAGAAGTAGCCTTGTCGAATTGCTTTCTTCACAAGTGCTCTTGCCCCTGAATGATTTCCACAGATGCCTTCATGAATCTCCCTCATTAAGTAGTCAGCTTCGTTAGGTTGGAGGCATCTTAGGAGCAAACTTGAAAAAGATCGTTTATATAAAATTCCTTGAAGAATGCAGAACCTTGTAGACCTGTATTGAATGCGACGAGCTTGGAGCTTGTCATTTTGTAATGCCATTTCGGTGGTAGGCGATGATTTCATCCATCCATGTTGAGTCTGCTTCTGTCGGATAGACAGGTTTGGCAATGTCAATACTTAGATTGGGTAGGAATTCTAGAGGTATACTTCTGTCTGACACGAAATCAAATGTCGAGGTGAGTTTGGCAAGGGCATCAACCCTTCTATTCTCTTCTCTAGAGATCTGACGAATGGTAAAGTTTTTGATCTTCTTGGACATGTTTTTGACTTCGTCTAGATAAGCTTCCATCCGAGCATCTTTGGCAAGGTAATCCCCCTAGACTTGGTTGACCACCAACTGCGAGTCACTAAAGGCATCCATGGATTCTACTCCCAATCCTGTGGCAACTCTTAGTCCAATGAGAAGAGCTCCATATTCGGCTTCATTATTGGTGGCTTTGAACCCAATTCGTATGGCGTATTCCATCTGCTCGCCTGCTGAGGTTTGGAGGACCAATCCCGCACCACAGCTATGTTGATTAGAAGCTCTGTCTACAAATGACATTCATTTGGCGAGATCCTTATCTGAGCTCCCCCTTTTGGAGCTTCTAGCTTAAGGAGAATTGCCTCTGGTTCTGGAACAGCTTCATGCGTGGATTCAGCCACAAAATCAGCTAAGGCTTGAGCCTTTATCGCCATTCTTGACCTATAATCGATGTGGAATTCACTCAGCTCGATGGACCATTTCAGAAGTCTTCCCAAGGTGTCTGGTCATTGGAGAATTTGCTTTAAAGGTTGATCAGTCAACAAGGTAATGGGATAAGCTTGAAAATAATGGCAAAACTTTTTGGCGGCGATCACAAGGGCATAGGCGAGTTTTTCAATTTTTAGATATCTGACCTCAGCTCCCATTAGGACTTTGCTCACATAATATACTGGTTTTTGAACTCGGTCCTCTTCTCGGATAAGCACGGCACTTACTGCTATTGGAAAGATGGATAGGTATACGAAGAGTTCTTCGCCCGTGATTGGAACAGTAAGCAGGGGTGGTAAGTTGAGATACTCCTTGAGTTGTTGAAATGTCATTTCAGACTCCTCATTCCATTGGAAGGTTTGATTTTTCCTTAGGATCTTGAAGAATGGGAGACATTTGTTAGTTGACTTGGAGACGAACCTATTAAGGGCGACAACTCGCTCGATCAACTGTTGCACCTCGTGGATATTTTTGGGTGAGCTCATTTCGAGAAGGGCTTGAATTTGATTTGGGTTTGCCTCGATTCCACGTTTGGTCACCAAAAATTCTAGGATTTTTCCAAATGATACCCCAAAAATACATTTGGAAGGATTTAATATCATTCGGTGTTTTCGTAGGACACCAAACGCTTCCTCCAGGTCAGCGATATGGTCGGTTGCTCTAAGGTTTTTGACTAGCATCTCATCAATATATACTTCCATTGTCTTTCTGATCAGTTCTTTAAATATCTTATTCATCAATCTTTGGTACATCGCCCCAGCATTCTTTAGTCCGAATGGCATGACTTTGTAGCAGTATAGCCCTTGCTCCGTGATGAAAGAAGTCTTTTCCACGTCGATTGGATACATTTTGATCTGGTGATATTCTGAGAAGGCATCCATAAAACTCAAGAGTTCATGCTTGGATGTGGCATCAACTATCAGGTCAATTTTTGGCAAAGAAAACCTGTCTTTTAGGCAGGCCTTGTTGAGGTCGGTGAAGTCTACACATACTTTCCATTTTCCCCCTTCTTAGGGGTGACTACAACATTGACGAGCCACTCAGGATAATGGGCTTCTCTAATGACGTTGGCCTTAACAAGTTTGGTCACTTCTTTTTCTATGACTTTAAGGTGTTCGGAGGTGGCGAACTGGGGGATGCTCGGAGTTGGTGAATAACTTATGCATGGTGACTCGAGGATCAATGCCCAAGACATCGCCCTGTGACCAGGTGAAGATGTCAAAGTTCTTCTTCAAAAAGACCACCAGGGTGGAACGTAGCTTATCTGTAAGTTCAGTAGCAATCATAACGTGGCGATCTAAATAATCTAGATGTATGGAGCTTGGAGCGACTTCTTCAAGGGGTTTGGTGTTTTTGGTTTTTTGGGGATCCACCAAGATAACATGTTCCACCCATCCCTACGAGGTTCTATCTCGGCATCGATGATCTGTAATTTCTAT
>BRYF01000013.1:12585000-12592500 GCA_030159135.1 Actinidia polygama
GAAACACACGGTCACGAGATATTGTAGAATTGCCAACTTTTGAGAGCATCAGGCAGTTTGCCATGGCTAGTGCCTCCACCGCTCCTTCTTCTCTCATTCTCTTCATTGTCATGTTAGTGATATTGCTACGTGGTTGTGATAAAAGTGAGTGACTTGTGTTATGTGTTTGACATGTATATATACGTTTGATGATGGGTGTGATGGGTTTGTGTTTCTTGGGGAGTAAGAAAGTGTAAGCAGAGTTTGGTTTGGTTTGGTTAGCTTAGCTTAGCTTACATGGGATGGGTATATATGTGAGTGTTAATATTGTATGTACTAGTTGAAGTGGGTAAGGGAGACCGCGTAAATGAGGCAACGAGGAAAGATCTAGTCGTATAAAAAACTAACAAAAAATCCTTTACATGACTAAAAAAACCTGATAAAAAACCACTTAACTGATAAAAAAAAATAAATTAATTTCCGCGTAGATGAGGCAACGAGGAAAGATTTTTTGTCAGTTAAGTGGTTTTTTATCAGTTTTTTTTTGTTACTTTTTTTCTTATAATACCTTTTTTATTTTTTAAATAATAGAAAAAGAAAACTGAAAAAAAATTATTAGTAAAAAAAAAAAAACTGAATAAAATAAAATCAAATAAATACAAAAAACTCAAAAAAAACGAGAGAGAGGATGGATGAGAGAGAGAGAGAGAGAGAGTGGGGGAGTATTTTGGTAATTTCGTAAGAAGACAAGGGAGAGAGGTGGTGTCAGGGGTGGGAGAATATTCTCTCAAACCTGAGGGGAGGTCGTTGTAATTTTTCAAACGTGTATTAAAGACAAATCTCAAGGGAGGTCAGTGTAATTCACCTTTTTTTTTATGAGTTCAACTTTTTAAAAAATATATATATAACACTAAAAAGGTATATTTCGGGCTAAGGTACGCGGTTCGGCGTCGAGGTAGATCATAGATGAGGGTAAGTTTCCTCATTTCACACGGAAGCCAAGCCGCTTTCCTTGCTGATTCCTACATGAGAATTCAATGGGAAAATTATTCGATGGCTCTAAAGTACTGGTTTAGTGGGGACATCAAGTAGATAGATGCATGATTTACAAATTTAATTCCTTAGAGCCACTTAAAACTTAGTTCTAATATTGTGTTAAAAAATTTAAAAGTTGGAGACATTCAACCTAAAATTAATTAAGATTAAGCGGAGCTTTGAACTATATCTAGTTTAAGTAGTTTAAATAATCGATGTGAAACAAGTCTAACAAAGACTTGGTCCTGTATGGGCTATGAATTTTTTTTTATTTAAAAGTTTTTAGCTGTTTTGATTTCAAATAAGCTAATATTTTTGGCAACCGCCGTTTGTACCCATTCGTTAGCATGAATTGCATGACTTTTAGGTTTGGTGATAGAGCTTTTACAGATGGGGTTGTTGAGAAATCTTAATTTTCTACATAAAAATTGCTAAGTTTAGTTCAAATTCATCGAATTTTAGTTCGACGTGGAAAACATGAAACGTGTGGGAAACGGCTTAAGAGAACTAGTGAAACTACCGCGTGCAAGGAAACTTAAATTCAATTTGGCCCATCAGTAATGGTGGAAAAGTAGGAAAGAGAGATCACACTTACATTTTTTTGTAATGGCGCTTTGTTTTATTTTTATCAAGTGAAATTAATTAAAACTAATGTAAGAGTAATTGTATAATTTTATTTAATAAAGATAAAAAATAAAGTACAGGGAAAGAAGAGTGTGGAATCAAATATCAATAGAAAAAGATAATGGTGTTTGTAAAAAGTTTTGGAGAGGATGTTATATTTACTTCTATATCCTAATTTGTTTGTCATTTTTTGGTATTTGTACTATTTAATCATATTAATTTTTTTGCGATTTTTTCTTTTTTTGAAAAATTGGATTGGAGTATTTGTATTAGCTTAAACCAACAATTACTCCAATAAATATTTTATGAAATTGCGAAGTCCACTAAACTAAAAGACATTTGGCCTAGAATTCATTAAACTATACTTTATGTGTGAAAACTCTATTATTGGATAATAGTTTTTTCTTCATACCCGATACTATAAAAGACCAAAAAAAAAAAATAACATAAATCTGAACCACTCTCGCTCTCCATTCTCTCTCCATTTACTACAGTCAGGCCTGCCCTTGGGCCAAGGCCCACCAGGCCATGGCCTAGGCCCCCCCAAAAATACTCAAATTTTAGGGGCCCTTAGGTTTGGTCAGATAGTATATGATATGACAAAAAAAAATGCCCAAACTTAAAAAAATTATACTTTTGGACAGATTTTATAATTGAAGAATGGGCCAAAAACTACACTTCTAGACAGATTTAGTCTCAAAATAAAGAGAGGTGAGCCCCTTTTAATCTTTCCCAAAGGAATTAAGAAAATCTCCAGCCTTCGGCTTCATGATAGAAGAGGAGTGTTCAAGTGATACTTTTTTTTTGGCAATTTTAGTGATAAATACTTTTGTGGATTTACTTTTTTTAATGCTTCTAATATTTTAAGTTAGTTTTTACATATTTAAATTTTAGTTATTAAAATATAAAAGGCCCTGTTTTGAAAGTTGGCCTGGGCCCCTCGAAAACTCAGGGACGGACCTGACTACAGACACAACCACATTGTCATCGTGGCCACAATCACACCGCCGTTGCCGCCATTGTGCCATAACATTACGCCTCAAAACTGATTTGTTTGATTGCAAACTTGAAAAAAATGCCATAACTTTGGTTAACATGACCTAACAGTACATTCCTGAAGGGATTCGCATTCGTCGTGATTGCTCGATATACCAAGTCGTTGATCACGTCCGTCGGATCAGAAATTACCGAATCAAACTCGAAATTGGAGTCGTACTCCGGAGACTGACTGCCTCTTCCGGCATCTTCCCTAGGGAAGCCGTGGACGAGATTGGAGAGGCACTCGTCAGACTCGTCGCCATGTTCGCTTCCACTGTTGACGTAAATTGGTTCCTGTTCAACTTTTTCGCTAATCAGAGCCTTGACTTTGTCGTCTAGTGGGTCGGTGGCTCGCTTCGCCCTCACCAAAACCATCCATTCAAGATCAGCATTTTTTTCCCAAACAAACTTGTAGAATAGGCGCTTCTAAAATTAGAGGTTTATTGAACGTTCACTAATATGGGGTAAAACATCTGCCTATTGATATTCTAAATCAGGCACATCGCTTGGAGTATCATATCGCCATAACAGTAATATAGTCTTGATCGCCCATCGCATCATCGCCAATCGATCACTTCGCTGATATATGTATGAGCCTTTCTCTAGCTCCCCAATAGGCGAGGTCTTCCACATCGCCAGACTAGAGACCAACTACATGAGGACTCCACCTCCATAAAGAGTTTACCACCACGAGACTCCTTCTCCATCACTCCTCTGCCTGGTTAGAACCTGCCTCCACGAAGATTCCACTTCTACAAGGAACTATCTCCATCAGACTCTTGCTCCATCACGACTCCTATAATTGCGGATTGCTCTCCTCATGGTAATCTCTTATTATCACTCCAGTATCTCAGGGATATACTTTTCAAACATAGCTATCCGAATATCTCACCTAAATATCCTCACACGGATCTCCAATCTCCAATAATATAAAGGCCGCTTCCCCATTATTAAAAGGTATGCTCAATACACACACTTCATAGTGCATTGTCTCCAAAAAGTTCTATTTTATACTTTGCCCAGCTTTTTAACGTCTTGTTTGATTCCCACGTCGAAGGGGGTTTGAGCGGCCTCACCCTGGCCAGTAACGTTTGTTCATTGTTGCGCAAGTTGCCCGAATAGTTGCTGAGGTCCAGTGCCGAGGTATAAGAGCAATTTTGACTGTTTGGTGTCGTCTGTGCGAACAATAGTTTTCTACCACAACAGTTTGGTATCGTCTGTGCGAACGATAGTTCTCGACTTTCTATGCACCTACATAGCTGTTTGATACCTAGACTAAGCGCCAAGAGCCCTTTAGATTATAAAGCTCATCTAATGACCAATACCGGCCAAGCTCTGGACTTAAAGGGACTCCACTATGTGATACATGGTATGGCCGAGCAGATGAGAATCATGAATGAGAATAATGCTCGCCTGATACAACATCTCACCATAGTCAATCCACCACCTCTAGCCGCACCTCCCTTTTCAGATATCCAACCGTCTCGCCGATCGGGCGACGACAATTCCCAAAACAACCATAGTACTGGCCGAGCATGAAATAGGATACGTCAATCTCCAAGTCCTCATCCCCGACGTGAAAGAAGTTCCTCTTTGTTAGAATCCCGATCACCCAGCCGAATCCCTGAAGTGGAGGGCAAGGAAGTTAGGCTAAGAGGAAAGTCACCTCGCCGAGATGACCAGGCACTAAGACAATTCCACCTCCCAAAAGATCAGAGATCTGGACGCCCGTCTTGACGCCATCAATATTGGGAAAGGCGGTTCAGTAACTGTGAATGCTTTTATCAAGCAGACCGAGTTGACGTTTATAGAGAGGGTAATGAGAGCCATGGTTTCCTCCAGGTTCAAGCTACTTACTCAGCTCAGGATCTACGAAGGGAAGATAGATCCTATGGACCATCTAGATTCGTACAAGAACTTGATGTCGCTTTAGGGATATTCAAAATAAGGGATGTGCAAGGTTTTTTATTCCACCTTGAAGGGATCGGGGAGGTCATGGTTCACAAAGCTGCCTCCTAGAACCATGACTCATATGGTCACCTGAGTAGGCTCTTCGTCGTCAACTTCAAGAGTTGCAAGGTTAGGCAAAAGAATGCCTCCCATCTATTCACTAGTCACCAAAAGAAGATCAAGAGCTTGAAAGACTACATCAAGCGATTCAACCAAGCTGTCTTAGAGGTGGAATACCCTAGTGATAAGATCGTGATTATGGCTATGATGGATGGACTTCGTCCATACCCATTATTTGACTTCCTTTCCAAAAACATCCATGTAATATTGTCAACACTCTAAAGCAAGGCTGACAAATACATTACAGCAGAAGAGTCAGCTAAGGCCAAAAAAAGGAGGCGAGAAAAGGATGACTATAAAAGGAAGGATTCACCTCGCTATCTGATGAGATCGAATTATTAAGCTCGGATTTCTTGGGATGATGTCCACATCCTCTAGAGTTTTCACCTCGCCCATGGTTCTTACCTCATCCATAGAGCTCACCTCGTCCATGGAGTTCACCTCGCCCAAGGTGCTCACCTCGCCCATGGTACTCATCTCGCCTCAACTTATCGTTATGTGATTAAGGAACCTAAGCAACAATAGGTCGCCAAAGTCTTTATTTTATCAAATCTCCATGCATCTATAATTTTGATCGACAAACTCTTTTGAGATAAGTAGTAAAATTTTTCTAGTTTATTTTATCGCCATTATACGCCGTTACATCACTAAGTGCAGGTTTTATTTTGCCATTATCAAGAACGCCCATTCATTACGATATGATAAAGCGTCTTGATCACCATTGTGGATGTCGCCAATATCAAGCACCCATTTGTTATAAAACGATAAGGTGTCTTGATCGCCATTACGGATGTCACCAATATCGAGCGCCCATTCGTTGCAAAATGATAAAGCGTCTTGATCACCATTGCGGATGTCGCCAACATCAAGAGCGTCCATTCATTACGATATGATAAGGTGTCTTGATCGCCATCATGGATTTTACCATTATCAAGAATATCCATTCATTACAATATGATAAGGCATCTTGATTGCCAGTATAGATGTCGCCAATATCAAGAATGCCCATTCATTACAACATGATAAGGAATCTTGATCGCCAATCGCTAATTTTAACTTGTTGACTTCGCCAAAATCAAGATCGTTATTTCGCTAGTTTGATTATTAACACCGCCTACCTAAGTTTTACTCGCCAGAAGATGCAAAAATGATTGGGAGTTATATGCTCCAACTATTCAACTAATGCATCTTGCTCACCGAAGGTATCTCGCTTGATTATTCAGGTCGTCATGGTTAACTAAGGTATCTTGCTCGCCAAAGGAAAGGATCACTCCATCATTAATACTCTCCTTCCTGCATCAATTGTGAGGACATGACATTATTGCTTACGTCATTAAAAAAACATCACTTTATTTATTACTCGATGATACCAAGTGTTCCACCTAGACATCTCGAGTAGGGGGCTACTGATATGGGGTAAAATATTTGCCTATTGATATTCTAAGTCAGGCACATCGCCTGGAGTATCACATCGCCATAACACTAATATAGTCTTGGTCGCCCATCGCATCAGCGCCCATCGATCACTTTGCCGATATATGTATGAGCCTTTCTTCAGCTCGCTAATAGGCGAGGTCTTCCACATCGTCAGACCAGAGACCAATTCCATGAGGACTCCACCTCCATAAGAAGTCTGCCACCGCGAGACTCCTTCTCTATAACTCTTCCGCCTGGTCAGAGCCCGCCTCCATGAGGATTCCACCTCTACAAGGGAACTATCTCCATCAGACTTCTGCTCCATCACTACTCCTATAATTGCGAATTGCTCTCCACACTCCACATGGTAATCTCCTATTATCACTCTAGTATCTCAGGGATATATTTCTCAAACATAGATATTCGAATATCTCGCCTAAATATCCTCACACGAATCTCCAATCTCCAACTATATAAAGGCCGCTCTCCTATTATGAAAAGGTACGCTCAATACACACACTTCATAGTGTATTCTCTCTGGAGAGTTCAATTTTATACTTTGCCCAGTTTGTTATTGCCTTAGTTTGATTCCCATGCCGGAAGAGTTTTGAGCGGCTTCATTCCAGCCGGTAACGTTTGTTCATTGTTGCGCAGGTCGCTCGAATAGTTACCGAAGTCTAGTGCCGAGACCGAGGAGGAATTCTAACTGTTCGTTGCTCACCTTAGTTTTTTGCCACAACATTTACAATTCAACATTTTATGCATAAGGAATGAATGTTTCAGTAGCTTACAAAGGGCTTTGGATTTAAAATTGATTTTGAAAAAAATAATGATGATCAAATTATTTTTTTATTTTTATAAATAAAAAAATGATTAAGAGTTGAGAATTAAATTTAATTGTTCAAACAGTTAAATTTGATTGGCAGTGACAATAAAATGTCGCTTGTGACTGGCAGACTGGCGATGCCAAAAATTGGTTGGCCGACTGCCAGCAACCAGTAACTGGTGAGGTGCAGATGGAATGTAAAAAAGAATTGTTGCAATATTGTACAAAGAAACTTGGGGTGTAATGAGATTTTTTTTTTAGTGTACAAAGTAATAGGGGTATTTTTGTCCATTTTGACTAAATAGAGTTTTGATTTTAAAATTTTTTAGTTGAACTGATTGAGCTAAAAAAGGATTCTCATGAAGTTACGGCTAAAAATTCCTTTTTGTAGTTTTTTTATATAAATCAAAAACTCTCAATTAGTACTTGCATACAAAATTATTCAAAATTCTCAAAAATATAAAAGATTTTTTTGAATGTCAAAAATAGTAAAAAAAATATAGGATCGAAGG
>BRYF01000013.1:12595000-12597500 GCA_030159135.1 Actinidia polygama
TCTTTTTGACGCTGAGAGTTAATTTTTTTATTGGTGTCACTTCTATATATATTATATTTCTCATTAAGTTTACAATTTAATTCAAAAGTTAGAATCTATGTCTAAGTCAATCAGTAAATAAGAGAGTTCATCTACTGTTGGGTTGGGTTCATCGTGCAGACCAATTTTATTATTATTTTTATTTTTTGAAAATATTTTTATATCCTGAGAAACATACATCTAGTGATCATGAGCATCGTAGCAAAGATGTAAAAATGTTTTAAGAAAACTATGTCAAACACAAATCTTAATCTATTTCTTTTAAATTCTGTGTTTATATTAGGTCATAAGTAATTATTTGCAATTTTTTAATTTCAATTTTTCTTTATGATTTATATTTTTTAAAATATATTTTGATTTACATATGATAAACATCTCAAAGTAAATTTCTAACAAAGTTCAAATAACGATGGCCAAGACAGAACTTCAAACAAAAATATCAAAACAAAAAACGCAAGTAATGCAAATAGCTTTGGTTTTCTTAATTTGTGGTAACTTTTTGCTTTAAAAAGAAAAAAATGGCACAAAAAGCAAGTTCTCACAAATGAACTCCTGTATAAAAAAATTAATTTATTTTTGATGGAGTAATTGCCAATAGGAGAGAGAGAAAGAGTAATGACTGACATGATAAGAGAGGAGACATAGAGAGTGATGTGGCGGGTCGAGAGAGAGAGTGTGTGACTGACATGAAAAAGGAGTCAAAGAAGAAGAAGGGGTATATCTGTCCTTTCAATTCTGAATGCCATGAGTTTGATCCTCCTCCTTACATGTTTTCATATCATTGAGATTTCACTCCATCATTCCACTGGCTCGATATAAATCGGTCAACATGCCACTGTCCTGGTATTTTCCCAAAGAAAGGAAAAAATAATGGAAAATCCTAAAAGAAGTCATGTGGATTTTGTTTAAGATATCAAAATATGTGAAAAATATAGAAAAAAATTTAAAAAGTGTATAAAAATATATAAAAATGCATTAAAAAATATAAAAACTGTATTAAAAATCAAAATATTTTATCATTTTGTATTTCTTATTGGAAGCTCAGAACCCAAAAACAAAACAAAAAAAAGGATTGGTGTGCAAATAGCCAAATACTTTGTTGACCGTACAAAAATATAAGTCCACTTTCCTAGCCGGTTCCATCCGACGTGCAACGGTCATTTACCTACCGTAATGAAGTCTCAATATTTAAATAGTTTTACGGTACGGTCACTAATTTTACAAGAATTCCTCATGGGTCCCACTATGAACCTTCCATTGCCACACGTGCTGTCCATGTCAAACACGGGCACAACGGTTTTGCCTACCGTCAACTACTGTTCGTTATGAAGTTTATCGTTTGATTGGAGGATATGAGAGAGGGATAAGTTTTATAAAGGTGTGGGATAAAAAAAAATATATAGAGAGAAACAAAATAAAAAATATCTAGATATTAAAAATGATGTGAGATAAAACATTCACACATCGCTAAGGGCACTCGTCGCCTACTTCAAGAGAATTTCCATTATACCTCGCCAAAATCATTCATTCACCATTGAGCTTCCTCCATCTTGCCAATAGGCGAGGAGACGCCTTATCGCCAGATCGTTAGGAAGATTGAACTTAAGCTCGCCAGTCTCCATACCGCAGATGGGTGACTAAGTATCTCCATACGAACTGCATCTCCTCCAGTCCCATCTCTCCATATGAACTCCAGTCTTGTGTTCCCACAAGGAAACTACCTTCAAAAGAGATTCTTTTCTTCTCAACACCTACAAGCGCGGGATATCCTCTAGATGTCAATTCTCCCTGTTATCTTCGGGATATATTGCCATACTTAGCCATCCGAGAAATACGCCAGTTCCCTTACACGACTCTCCTTACTCCATCTATATAAAGGCCGCTCCCCCAACATTATGAGGGACGCAGCACAATTCTCTGGCATACTGAGCTCTACTTGTTAATTGCTTAGCTTCGGATCGCCTTGGTCTGATTCGCACGCCAGAGGGGTTTGAGCGGCCTCACCCCCGCCGGTAACGTTTGTTCATTGCTACCCAGGTCGCCCAAGTTGTGCCGAGGTCAAAGAGCAATATTGACTGTTGGGTTACTCGTCCCAGATTTTTACCACAACAGTTTGGCAACGTCTGTGGGAACGACCGTTCTCGAATTTTATGCACTTGCATAGTCGTTCATTGTCTCGACCAAGTGCCAGCAGCCCTTTAGACAACAGAGCTCATCCAATGGCCAATACCAACCATACTCTAGATCTAAAAGGCTTTCATCGTGAGATACACGATATGGTCGAGCAGATGAGAGTCATGAACGAGAATAACGCCCATTTGTTGCAGCTCCTTGCAGCTAATCCACCGCAAATTCCTCTGATCCTAGCCCCTGAAAATAATCCTTCTCGCCCACCTCGTCGGTTTGGCGACGAAGTATCCCAAAGTCATCATAGCACAAGACGAGCTGGGCGAAACAGATC
>BRYF01000013.1:12610000-12612500 GCA_030159135.1 Actinidia polygama
CAAATTTAAATGCAACAACATACTATACGAGCATTCA
The DNA here is from genome assembly GCA_030159135.1 of Actinidia polygama. Lineage (NCBI taxonomy): Eukaryota > Viridiplantae > Streptophyta > Magnoliopsida > Ericales > Actinidiaceae > Actinidia > Actinidia polygama. The sequence continues at coordinate 12,610,038 of BRYF01000013.1, forward strand.
AAAACTGTCAATAACAATAATGCTATTATTGAACAATATTTTAAATCATTAACATAAACTCCAGCCCAAAATTCCCTGTACACACACTAAATCACATTTTCTAACTTCCATATACGTAATTGTCACATTTATTAAAATTTAATGTAATAATAAAACATATAAAACATCATCCTGCTCAAAGTAAATTATTTTTAAAAAAAATGTTTATTTATTTATTTATTTTAGGAAAATAATTTTTGCACTCTTTTTTTTACCAAATGCACTCCATTTTTTATCCAAATGCACTCAAATTTTACCAAAGCTCTAATTTACTCTTTTTTTTATCAAATACACTTCATAATAAGGACAAAAAATAGAATGTATTTAGTAAAAAAACGAGTATAAAAATTATTTTCCTTATTTTATTATAAAAAAATTTATGTGTCGACATCTGAAATTCAGGTGTCGACACCTGCCGTCTGTAGGCAAAAACTTTGAGTTACTGTTCAAAACATTTTAGGTGTCGACACCTGAAATTCAGGTGTCCACACCTGCGACCAATCCCTTTTCAAAGGTGTCGACACCTGCCATTTGTAGTCAAAACGTTACTTTCACCATTCAAAGGTGTCGACACCTGCCATTAGTGACAAAATTTTCAAAATTACTATTCAAAGGTGTCGACACCTACTGTCAACAGCCAAATTTCAGCACTTCCCATTTTCAATCTAAACCAAGACTTCCATTTTAAGTTCGATACTCAAAATAATGCCTCAATAGACTTTATATAAGCCATTAACACAACCCCAAGAGTAAATCCCACAAGAAAAAACCTCTTTACCTCAAATTCAAGCAATGCAAGCTCCAAAAATAGTGAAGAAGATGAGATAAAGCATCAAACTCCACTAGCTCCTATTTCAAACTTTCTTGGCTCAATACGAACCCTCCGTCGAGTAGATAATTTCTCTCCAAACCATCTTACTCGAATTACACTCTAACTCATTAGATCTAAGCTCAAATGATCTAAACCCTCTTTGGCTCAACTTGAGAGAGAGAGAGAGAGTGAGAGAGAGAGAAAGAAAGAAGAAGAAGAATGCCAAATAATGTGGTATTAATTGGGTTTAGATCAAATAAGGTTAAAAGACAAAAATACCCGCCTTGGGCCTTGGGCTTTGCATGGCCCAATCAACAAACCCAAACCAAAATTAATCTTGGGTCCAATCCATTTGGCCCACTCTCTCACAACCTACTTCCAAACTCATCCAAGCCCAAAATAAAATATCTTTAGGCCCGACTACAAATTCCATCAAGCACAACACCAATACGTTTAAGTCCAATTATCCCAAGGTGGGCCAATTTCATTAAATGGGTCCAATTATCACCAACTCAATATTTATTTTCTAATATAAATATGCTTATATATATACATACCCATATGTATATATATACATGATATCACCCGTGCGTCCTAATTACGTCATCTGCAAAAAAAAAATTATTGAACCCTTACAACACATGCGAGAGGGACACACACACACACGGACACTCACACAAAGTAGTTGCTGCCAGCAGCATTACACACACACATTGGGATAGCTAGTAAGCACGCGCGCACACAGGGCAACACACACCCTTACATGCGCACGCACACACGGGCAACATACAGCCACACACGCACACCCTCATGTGTGGTGACACGTGTCACCACGTGTCTCTCATGCACGCATCCGTGTGTCTATAACGTATCACATTATCGTGTTTCATTTTCTTTCTAATTTTATAATTTACTTTAAAAAATATTAGTTGCATTTAAAATTAAATAAAATTAATTCGGTTACTAATTTAATACTCGTTTTCGCGAATCGGGGTATTACAAATCTAGTAGGGCAATATCATACATCCATAAATGATAAAACTCAAATGTTTAGTTAGGTTAAGGACGACTGGTTGCGACAGAAAATGGCAGATTAGGGATCCTTCTTTTTTGCAACCAAATGCATTTGCAATAAATTAACATTTAACTTCAATGAGAGGTCAATCAGACTATCCAAAATTGAATCCAACACATAGATGAAACCAACATACAAATCAATCCAAGTCAATACATAAAACAGATTGCGCATAACACAAAACCAACATAGAAGAGATTATTATACCAGCAATCCTCTCAGAGAAGACATCCCACCAATCCATAAAGCCCTCAGCATTTGTTTCAACTCTCTTCTCTATTTTCCTCCTCTTTTTGTACCCTCTCACAGGAACCATCAGCGAAGAATGACAATTGAATCAAAACCCACAAACCCACTAACTTCAAATAACCAGAATGAAATAAAATTCCTCAGAATTCGTTAGAAAAAACAATACCCATTTGGTAAAAAAGCAAGATTAAACACCATGGACATAAAGATCATATGGGTGTTGTGAAAAAGAAAACATGCATAGGTTTATAGATGTTTAGTTGAAGTATGTCAATGGTATGGGTGTGTT
>BRYF01000013.1:12660000-12662500 GCA_030159135.1 Actinidia polygama
GTCATGTCTCCCTATTAAATCTCCTATATCTCCAGGATATATTACCATACTTAGCCGTCCGAGGATCACGCTGCAGTTTCCTTACACGACTCTCCTTTCTTCATCTATATAAAGGTCGTTCCCCCAACATTATGAGGTACATACACGAAACACAACTCTAATTGGCACACTGATTGCTCTGCTTGTTAATTACTTAGTTTCTGATCGCCTTGGTCTAATTCGCACGCTGGAGGGATTTTTGAGCGGCCTCACCCTCGCCGCAAATATTTGTTCCTTGCTGCGCAGGTCTCCCGAGTATTAGTCGAGGTCCAGTGCCGAGGCCTAGGAGCAACGTGACTGTTGGTTGCTCGCCCAGATTTTTACCACAACAGTTTGGCGTCGTCTATGGGAATGATAGGTCTCGAATTTCTATGCACTTACGTAGCCGTTTATGCCTAGACCAAGCGCCAATAGTCCTTTGGACAACAGAGCTCATCCAATGACCAATACCAGTCAAACTCCATATCTGGAAGGCCTTCATCGTGAGATACACGATATGGCCGAGTAGATGAGGGTCATGAACGACAATAACGCCCGTTTGTTGCAGCTCCTTGCAGCTAACGTGCCGCAAATTCCTCTGAACCCGGCCCCTGAAAATAATCCTTCTCGTCCACCTCGTCGGTCTAGCGACGAAGTATCCCAAAGTTATAGCACCGGACGGGCTGGACGAAACAGATCCCCCTCACCTCGTCCCCAACGTAAAAAATGTGCCTCATCAGCGTCTCAATCTAGCCAAGTTCATGAGATTGAAGGCGTGAAAGTCAGGAGAGGTAGATCTCCTTGCCGTAACAACCAAGCACCTAGGCGACGAAGTACTTCCACCTCCCAGAAGATCAGAGATCTAGACGCCCGTCTTGACGCCATCAATACTAGGGCAGGTGTTCCGGTAACCGTGGATGCTTTGATAAAGCAAACCGAACCGCCATTCATGGAGAGGGTATTGAGAACTAGGGTTTCCTCTAAGTTCAAGCTACCCAGTCAGCTCGGGACCTATGAGGGAAAAACAGATCCCATGGATCATTTAGATTCGTACAAGAGCCTGATGTCGCTACAAAGTTGTTCAGGCGAGGTAATGTGCAAAGCATTCTCAGCTACTTTAAAAGGGTCGATGAGGTCGTGGTTTAGAAAACTACATCCGAGAACCATTGACTCGTTTGGCGACCTGAGTAAACTTTTTGTCGCCAACTTTATGAGCTGCAGAGTCCGGCAGAAGAACGTTTCTCACCTCTTCACCATTCACAAGAAGGAAACGGAAAGTTTGAAGAACTACGTGAAGCAGTTTATCCAAGCCACCCTGGAAGTAGAGGATCTCAGTGACAAGGTAGTGATTATAGCGATGATGGAAGGACTTCGCCCCGGTCCACTATTTGACTCCCTCTCCAAGAATGTACCTGAAACCTTGTCAGTTTTCTAGATCAAGGCTGACAAGTACGTCGCCGCAGAAGAGTTAGCCGAAGCAAAACGGAGGTGATGAGGGAAAGATGATCACAAGAGAAAGGAGCCCGACACAAGGCGATCCGACTACAAGGAGGAAAAGAGCAAAAAGTCCGATCAAGGTTTAGGACGAACAAACGAAAGACATCCTCGTACTCCACCTCATCGTCCGAAAGTGATTTTGCCACCCCTAAATGCTCTCATCGCCTAAGTACTCACCAAGATTAAGAACGAAGAGTTCATCAAATGGCCTGGGAAAATCAAGACCGATCCACGAAAGAGAAATAAGAACAAGTATTGTGAATTTCACCGGGACCATGGCCACAACACTGAAGACTACTTCCATTTGAAAGAGCAGATCGCCGACCTTATCAAAAGAGGATATTTGAGGAAGTATGTAGCTGATCGCCCACCTCCCCACTCGCCAGAAAGGAGATATGGCGATAACCGACCAACTACGGGAGACATACAATTAATTCATGGTGGATTCGGTTCCGACGAGTGCTCGAATTCATCCAAAAGGAGGCATGCAAGGGGCGTTAGTGGGCGAGCTAAGGAGGAAGTTTACAACCTCTTCTCGCCCGTCGCTGATCCTCATCCGCCTATCACCTTCAACAATGATGATCTAAGAGGCCTTCCCCTTCCCCATGATGACGCCTTTGTCGTATCAGTTGTCATTGCCAACTTCAATGTTCAACGAGTCTTGATCGACAATGCGAGCTCGGCGGATATTTTGTTCGCCTTGGCTTTTGAAAAAATGAAGATCGGGCTAGATAAACTCCATCCCTTCTGTACCCCATTAGTGGGTTTGGGAGGAAATATGACGCATCCGCTTGGATGGATCAAATTGCCGATAACCTTAGGAACGGATCCGCATTGGATCACGATCTGGCAAGACTTCATCTTGTAGATTGCCCTTCACCTTACAATGCAATTCTAGGTTGGCCTACCTTGGGAGGAGTGAATGCAATCACCTTAACCTACCACCTAAAGATGAAATTCCCCACTTCTACGGGAGTGGGTGAGG
>BRYF01000013.1:12737500-12742500 GCA_030159135.1 Actinidia polygama
GAAAATAAAGGAATGTTTTAGTTTTTTTTATGTGGATCCCACTAAAAACTTGATCCAATGGGTAAAACATATGCCTAGTTTTAGTGATTTTTCGGTCATTGAATCACAACTTATGTGGGCCTCACACCTTTGAAGAAGGAAGTGATATTTTTTTAGGAAAAAAATAGTCAGGTAAAATCTTAGTTATTCGATTAACTCAAATGGATTCCAACATTAGATAGTAGAAGATAGTTTGAAAGATTTAAAAATATTTGTGTCTTGTATTATAAATATTTTTGGCTCTGATCTTAGAGAGAGAAAGTCATGAAAGAAAGAACATTACTTACTTGTAAAAGAGAATTTGTCTCCTTTTAAAGTGCAGCTCGGCGTGTGTGAGTAGGTGACTGACCCAATCATGCCCCTAAAGTATGTGTGTGGTAGAGAGAACTTGCCTTGTACATTACTCTTTGACTCTCAAGCCTCGCCTTATGCATCTTCATTGGGATAAGTTCACCAATCGAGCTTTCGAGTGAAGATGCCGACCGAACTTGGTATGAAGCAGTAATGCAGTGGTAGCACTCATCCAAGCCCATCTTAGAGTAAAGTAGAATATTTTATCCTCTCATAATTTCTCCTAAGCTCGCATGAGCTCGGTCAACAATTGCGAGGTTGTGGGAGTTGGTCGCCAAAGAACCTTGGTCTCAGGCAGCTTGGATGTTGGATTTCCACAATGCCTGCAAGTTATTTTTTCACTATCATTTATGTGCCACGTGTCAACATTTGATTTGTCAGGGAGCTTGGTTAGGGCACGAAACTTGAAGCGGCGCACCCACCATTAGGCGCTATTTTGGCGAGGAATGGAGCGGTTTGAGTTCCCCCATAAATAGGGAACCCGAACCAGCCCACTATTTATCACGCCCCGCAACCCGGCCTATGCGGATTGAAGGCGCGTGATGGCCGGCGGCTGGCCGCCAAGGCCTACGTATCATCAACTTGTGCATATTCATTTAAAATAACGATAAGTTTTTTTCTCTTGCGCTGAAGCATCATAACATGAAATTTATAAGGTGTGCGTGTCACCATATAGTATACAGAGTTGTGCCTATGTAATTCAATTTACGTACATCCCAAATCAAACTTCAAACTTACATAAACTAAATACATAACATAGGGTCTTGCCCTCACAATACGACATAAGGCCCTTTAGGCTTACAAAATTAAGGCTGACTTGTTCAACCTCCTTTCGGCTCCTCGGATTGACTACCTGAAATTTGTTTTTCTAAAACATAAGTCAAAGCTTAGTGAATAACAACGAATGCATGAACGTAAAATACCACGGATCATTTTATATCATACATAGCATAGCATAGCGTAAGCAATGTGAGCATCGTATACATTTCTTGAACATTTAACTTTCATAAACATGGCATCACATGCTTTCATAAACATATATAGCATATCATAAAAACGTAACAACCCGGCATGACATGATGACCATATAGGTCGGGTGGCTCTTTTGGCCTGAGATATCTCTTTTGTAGATGGCTTTATTTCACGTCCTCCCATCTACCTTTTAGGACTGGCTGACTTGGTTTAAGTCCCGTCAGTGGGGACCCCGAGTGTCACATGCATATAATTTGAACATACTTGTTTTCGTATAAACCAAGCATCCATGGGTTTTCATACATAGCATAAACATTGGCATACTTTTGCAAGACATGGCATTTACATTGCAATTACATTTTATGCATGGAAAGCATGGAAAACAATTGTACATATATAATATAATTTGAAAACATTTTGAAAATACATAATTTTGTTCATAGCGTCGTGTTACTCACCTGAATCTCCTTAGCTAGTTTCTAGACTTCGCGTTCCTACATATAAGGGAAGGAATTATCACTCTTATGTACAATAATAATTAATCGGCATAATGTAAACTTTTGATTAAACCTAGGTATTATCGTTCTAGGTCCAACCCTCTTGGACATGTACTTAAAGTTTTCAAATGTTAGCCAGATTGGCCTGTCATACTATGGTTGTAATTATGAAATTTTAAGAAAAAAAGTCAAATCTACCTAATTTCTGGCCTGGCGTTCGAACGCTCAAAAGTGTTCTACCAGTGGCGTTCGAACGCTTGGACGTTCGAACGCTGTTCTTGGGCGTTCGAACGCTCCCTGCGTTCAGTGACATGAACAGTAGCTGATCTTACTAATTTTTATCAAAAGCTTCCCAAATCAACTCAAATCCTTTCAAGTCTTCTAAAGTACCAAATATAACTCAAGGGAACTAAAATAACTCAAAATGGAAAGAAAGAAACTATTAAAACCAAAGGGATATAAGATTAAAATAACCCAAAACCCTAACATACAACATATATATATATATATGGATTTTTGAGTTTATACCTCTCCTTCCAAGCTTCCTTGAGCTTCAAAAATGATTTCTATGGTGTTCTCATCCTCCTTCCTTCTTTCTTTTTCCTTTCTTCTTCCTTCTCTTTTCCTTCTCTCTCTCTCTTTACCTGCGAGTGTGTGTGTGTCTTGTGAGAGTGAGGGAATGAATATGTGTATATGTGTGGCTGTGAAAGTTGGGTGGGATTTGAACCCATGTAATTTCTCCATTTTAACTTCGTGTTCCCTTTTTCATTTCCCCCTTTTCACTGTGGGCGTTCGAACGCTCCTTTTTGGCGTTCGAACGCTAAAAAGGATTTGGCTTGGCAGGGTTCGAACGCTGTTGCTTACAGTTCAAAACATGCGAGACTTGAAATTTGGATTTTTGGCCTAACCGTTCGAACGCTCCAAATGTGCTGTCAATGGGCGTTCGAACGCCTAGGCAAAATGCTCGACCGTTCGAACGCTAATCCTGGCATTCGAACGCTAAGAAGGATCCTAGGCAGAATTTAAAAGTTCAAGATTTTTGAATATTGGCTAACCTAAATTGGTTCTTTTGGATCCTTAAACTTATATTACTCCTTCTAATTATTATATACGTCATAATATACGTAATTAATGGAATTTACGGATGCGGGGTGTTACACTATTCACCTTGCACCTTGAGCATTCTAGAGAGAGACTAAGAGGCTCAACCCACTATTCAATCTTAAATCACCCATTGTTGTCCATTTGTTGTCTTAGATCTTCATTCCTTAGAAACTTGACTTTGGAAATATTGGAATCGATTATGAGTTTGTCATAGTCGCTTGTCCACCATTGACGAGCGGTTGTTAAGCTTTTCGAACACCGAGGGCTCTGGATTGCCCTTTAATCCATTTTCACTATCGAAATAGGTTCGACTTGTGCTTGTGTTGCCAAATCTCATAGTGGTAACTGGTCTGTGCGTTAGGGTTTTCCCCCAAGTCGGTCTTGTATTGTGTTAGACCTTCTGGTTGTATGTTTTGACAAGCTATTTTTAATAACTGGCCATTCGTGTAAGTGCATTTTCTCTTCGTTTTTAAGCTAGGTCGAGGTCTCAAGCTAGCACCTCAGCATTTTGATCATTATTGTAAGCTTTGGATCGAATTGTGGGCACCCCAACCTCCAACAGAATTACAACTTCTAAACCAAAAGCCAAAGACTAGTTTCGTTCATTGCCTTTGGCGGTGTAGTCTGATAGACCCATAATACGCTCAGAAGCTCGTCGACCTATTTGCCTTGGGCTTTATTGAGTCTTTTTTGATCTCGTTCATGATAGTTTTGTTGGCTGCCTATGCCTTCCCGTTGCACTGCGGGTAGCTTGGCGTTAAGTTGAAAAACTCAGTTTTCAACTCTTCCAACAACTTCTTTACTTCTGCCCTACGAAATGAGTTTCGTTATTCGACACGAAAGTCCTGGGGATGCCGAATTGAGACAAAATGTTGCATATGAACTTAATTACATCACCCTCCCTAATCTGGGTCAGTGATTCAACTTTGACCCATTTGATAAAGTAATATGTGGCTGCTAGCAAGAACTTATTTCTCAAGATATTTTGACGGTTTGCTTTTTTAATTACACTAGAGTTTGGGAAAGATATTGAAAACAATTTTTAAAAATTTATCTTAAAATTCTATAAAAAAATCGGTTTACATAATGAAAATAAATTTCCTTGCTCCTTGCAAATAGAGTTTAAGGCCCCATTTGAGCTAGTTAAAAGAAACCAGATTTTTGTACTTTTGAATTAAAAATGTAAAGTGGGATAAAAAGGCACTTGTGTTATTTGGGATAGCTAAAAAAAACTGGACTCATTTAACTAATAAACTCACCTCAAATAAAAAAATAAACAACAATTTTTTTTTTACCAAAAAACCTAGTCCAAACAGAGCCCAAGTCAACTTACTTCAACCTCAACCAGAGGTGGTTTTTTTTCCCTTAAAAAACAGAGGGTTTTATGGAGGAAGCTCATTTCCCATCACTAAGAGCTGTCAGAAAATTCAAAGTGGGGTGGGTTTAAGATTCACAGGTCTTACACAACTCTTGATGGGGGTCACAAGGGCTTCCATAGTATTTGTACATGCCACTTCAATAGACCATGTTTGTTAATCCATAAATCTATGGCACCAAATACATAGGAATCTTGAATAACAATATATATGTAGATCTAACAATAGACTCCCATGTTGTTGTTGTTGTTGTTTGAGATTTTCAGTTGGCTCATTTGCGAAGAGAACTAGGATTTGAACATTAACAAGGCAAATATAAAATACAGAACTTATAATTTATATATAACAAGTAATATTAATTGCCATCTTAGGTTGGCAAACCTCCATAATTAAACGTAGTTGCTGGTATATTTGGTGAATGAAAACTAAATTCTGTTATGTAGTTGCTAATTGAGTGAGTCCATGCTCTAATCCCGTAGCTAAAATGTTTGTTAAAGTTGTTAAAACTTAAAAAAATTGAATAAAACTCTAAAAATTACATGCAACTCTCACCAACCTGCACCCTCTCTCTCTCTCTCTCTCTCTCTCTGCTTCTAAGAGCCTCACCATGGTAAACAAAGGACCTAATACTGGACAACTTTGGCAACTAGTCTAACAACTT
>BRYF01000013.1:12812500-12815000 GCA_030159135.1 Actinidia polygama
CCATGTGTCTCAGCAAAATATATTCACACTCACACTTCACTCTCAACCACACACACACTCACGTACAAGAAAGAAAGAGAAGAAAAGAAAAGAAAGAAGGAAAGGGAGTAGGAGCTAGGGAAGGTCAAATCAAGTTTGTGGAAGCTTATCAAGTTTGTGGAAGCTTGGGAAGGGAGGTAAGACTTCAAAAACTTTAATTTTTGTTAAGTTAAAGTCTTAACTTTAAATTTTAGATCTAGCATGCTAGGGTTCAAATTAATGGTTGAATTTGAGTTATGTAAGTCTCCTTAGGGTATCCTTCATATCCTAAAAACCTTAGAAAGATTTGAGTTGTGTTGGGGAAGATTTGGAGAAATTATTAGAGATTAGTTACTATTAATACGATTTCACACAGTGAGCGTTCAAATGCCTAAGAACAGCGTTTGAACGGTCTGAACATTATGCCTAGGCGTTCGAACGCCACTTGTAGAATATTTTTGAGCGTTCAAACGGTCAACCACTTTTAGCCTTAGCGTTCGAACGCCAATTCCAACGTTCGAACACGAAGCCTAAATTGAATTAGTTTTAGACTTTTTCCTTAAAGTGAATTGATGTGTTTGTATCCTTATATGTAGGAAGCCGAGCATAGAGCCTAGACAAGGGAACCCATGTGAGTAACACGATGACATGGACAAAACCTATGTATTTTCAAAATGATTTTCAACGCATATTATGTATATACAAATATTTTCCATGTTTCAATGCATAGAATGAGTATGTTAAGATATAAATGCCATATCTTTTAAAGCATGCAAATGTTGTTATATTATATATTGAAATCCATGGATATATGATTGTATAAAAAACCAAGTATGTTCAGAATATGCATGTATGGTGACACTCGGAGTCCTCTCTAACGGGACCTAAAGTCAGATAGTCCTAAGGTAGATGTGGGATGTGAAATAAAATAATCTGCAAATTGAGATATCTCAGACCTTAAGAGCCACCCGACCTATATGGTCACTCAGTTCAGCCGAGTTGTCACAATTTTCAGCTATTATATACATATGTGCATCTTTTAGATATGTCATGTATGAATATAAAAGTATGTATGAAATGTCTACGTGAGCATGACGTTTATGAAAGTTATATTTCAAGAAAAAGTTATGTTCATGATCACGTGTTTTATGTATATGATGTATGTATGATATGAAATCATCCATGGTATTTTATGTTCATGCATTGATGTTATTCACTAAGCTTGAGCTTACGTTTTCAAAATAAACAATTTAAGGTAGCCACTCCAAAGAGCCATAGAAGAAGACGTCATATGGATTTAGTTTTGTGGTCTATGGGCCTTACGTTATGTAGTAATGACAACCATGATATGTATAATTAATTTGGCCATAAGACGTATGTAAATAGTTGAACTTAAGCGCAACTCTGTATACAGTATGGGCGTGATACTTTATTATTTTCAGTATGATTACGTTTTCGCAAAAGAAAAATTTATGTCATTTTAAATGATATTGCGCAGGAGATCAACTAGAAGACATGTAAGTTGGCCTTAGCGGCCAGCCGCCGGCCATCACGCGCCCACGATCCGCATCGGCCAGATTGCGAGGCGTGACATTTGTGTTGATTTTTTCCCTTCTCAATAAAGCATGCCATGAAGTTAATTTTAAATGTGTGGTTTGTAAATTGTCTAAACGTACTCAGACCTCTTATATTCCTCGCATGCATCGTGCCCCTAATGCCTTTAATCTTATTCACTCAGATATATGGGGTCCGTCCCCAGTTATTGCCCCCTCTCAACACCGTTATAGGCAACATGGGGTCTTTATAGATGACTACACACGTTATACTAGGGTCTACCTGATGCACAATAAACCTGAGGTTTTTTCTCACTTTATCCATTTTTACAAATGATCAAAATCCAGTATAACACATTTGTGTAAACTATCCGGTCAAATAATGGTTGTGAGTGTATCATAAATGAGTTTTGTGTTGAACTTCATAAACGTGGTATACTTCAGCAACTCACTTGTCTTTACACCCTTGAGCAGAATGGAGTGTCGAAGTGACAAAACCATTATATTATGTATATGGTCCGATGTTTATTACTGGGCATGGGTGTTCCTAAATAATTCTAGCACACGGTTGTCCTCACTGCCACCTATATCATCAATTGCACTCCTAGTCGATTACTACACGGCAAGGCATCACTCCATATCCTTTAGCCTGCTAGTACCTTATTCCTTATTCAACAACATCTTCATTGTCTACAACAATGAAGATGTTGTTGAATCCATGTGTGCGGGAAGTTTTCCAGAAAAAAATCCTGAACAAGCTTTTGAGTATTTTGATTACTTGGCTAACTTGTCAAGTGATTAGGCATGCACTGGACCAAACAATGTGAATAAACTTGTTACTTCTACTTTCACACAGCATGTAGGTGTTAAATATCAATTAGGGGTAGAAAGATGACGTTAATGCAAAACTCAATGCACTTTCGAGACAA
>BRYF01000013.1:12882500-12887500 GCA_030159135.1 Actinidia polygama
CCGTCTTACCAAGTCAGCGCACTTCTTGCCAGTGAAGACTACGTATTCATTGTCAAAGTACGCGAACCTTTATATTGCAGAAATAATACGACTTCACGGAACACCAGTTTCTATAGTTTCGGATCGAGACCCGAGGTTTACGTCGAAGTTTTGGAAAAGCTTACAACGAGCCTTAGGCACCGAACTTAATTTTAAAATCGTTTTCCATCCACAGACAGACGGACAATCGGAGAGAACAATTCAGACCCTGGAAGATTTGTTACAATTATGTGTTCTCGACTTTCAAGGAAGTTGGGAAATGCACTTGCCACTTGTGAAGTTCGCTTATAACAACAGTTTTCATGCGAGCATCGGAATGGCTCCATATGAAGCCCTTTACGGGAGGAAATGTAGATCACCCATATGTTGGACTAAAGTAGGAGAACGACAAATTTTAGGCCCAAAGATTGTACAACTCACAACTGATAAGATTAAAGTAATTCAACAGAGACTTCGAACCGCCCAGAGTCGCCAAAAGAGCTATGCAGATGTCCGAAGACGAGAGTTAGAATTTGAAAAAGGTGACCACGTGTTTTTGAAGGTATCTCCTTCCAAGGGGATAAGTCGCTTTGGCAAAAAGGGGAAGTTAAAGCCAAGATACATAAGACCGTTCCAGATTCTTCAATGAATTGGAGCCATCGCTTATCGTATTGTTTTTCCATCGGAGTTTTTGCATGTTCATGATGTTTTTCATGTCTTAATGTTACAGAAGTACGTTCACGAGCCCACGCATGTTATTAACCATTATCCTTTGGAAGTAAGGGAAGATTTAAGCTACATCGAAAGACCGATCAAGATTGTTGATCGTCGTGACCAAGTTCTTAGGAACAAGGTCATACCTTTAGTACGAGTGTTATGGCAGAATCATACATGGAAGGAATCGACTTGGGAACGAGAAGATGAAATCTGAGATCGATATCTGTTCCTATTTGAATGAACGTTGTCATGAGATGAGGTACGTTGATTCCACTTCACAATATCAGTATTTATTTTCAATCTCGTTTAACGTTTTATTGATTCCAACTGCCCAAACATCTCGGGGAAGGCCGACTTGTTTTGGGTTAGTATAAATTGGATTACCTTGTGGTAGGCTTCCCCACTGAGAGAGCAGTAGAGGCAGTCGCAACGGGTTAAATCCTATCAAATATATTATCTATCATAAATTAGACATTCGACGAAGCGAAGAATTTTATCAAAGTGCGCAGCGGAAGCATGATTACATTAGCCAAGTTTGAGGACAAACTTTTATAAAGGAGGGGAGAATGTAACACCCCGAATCCTTAAACTCCATTAACTCCGTGAATTACGCCGTAAATGATAATCAAAGTGAATTATAGGAAGTTAATGGTCAAAGAGACTAAATGTAAGTTAGAATTTATTTAAGTACTAAACTTATGATTTCTGCCCAGTTTCCTTCTTAGCGTTCGAACGCCAGTAGCGTTCGAACGGTCGAGCATTTTGCCTAGGCGTTCGAATGCCCATTTATAGCACATTTGGAGCATTCAAACGGTAAGGCCAAAAACCCAAATTTCAAGTCTCTCATGTTTCGAACTTTAAGCAAGAGGGTTCGAACGCCAGAGTCCAGAATCCTTCTTAGCGTTCGAATGGCAAAAAGGAGCGTTCGAACGCCCACAGTAAAAAACAGGAAAATAAAAAAGGGAGCACAAAATTAAAATGGGGAAACCACATGGGATCATTCCCAACCTAGCCTTCACAGTCACATATAATCCATACATATACACACTTCCAACTCACACTACACACACACACGGTCGAGAGAGAGAGAGAGAAGAAAGAAAGGAGAGGCAAGGGAGAGAAGAGAAGGGAGAAGAAAGAAAGAAAGAGAAGACTTGGGAAATCTCAAAAATCATTTTTGAAGCTCAAGGAAGCTTGGAAGGGAAGGTATAAGCTCAAGAACCCATGTCTATCTATCTATATATGTTGTAGGTTAGAGTTTTGGTTGATTTAAAACTTAGATCTACTAAGTTAGGTTTCAAATTTAAGGCTTATTTTAAGATATGATAGAGTCCTTGAGTTGTATATCACAACCTCAAAGCCTTAGGAAGATTCAAGTTAGTTTGATTGAGTTTTGGTAAAATTTTCAAAGTCCAGCTACTGTTCATGTCACTGAACGCAAGGAGTGTTCGAACGCCCAAGAACAACGTTCGAACGCCCAGATGAGCGTTCGAACGCCAAGGCCATTTTTAGGAAGAATTGACCTTTCTCCCCTAAGACTTAGTGAGTTTAACCAACGTTCGAACGTCAAGTCTAAATTGAATTATTTTCAGCCTTTTTATTTAAAGTAAATTGATATGTTGTATCCTTATATGTAGGAATGCCGAGCGTAGAGCTTAGACAAGGAAATTCAGGTGAGTAACACAATGACATGAACAAAACCTATGTATTTTCAAAATGATTTTTAACGCATATTATGTATATACAAATATTTTTCATGTTTCAATGCATTAAATGAGTATATTAAGATATAAATGCCATATCTTCTAAAGCATGTAAATATTGTTATATTATGTATTGAAATCCATGGATATATGATTGATTGAAAAACAAAGTATGTTCAGAATATGCATGTATGGTGACACTTGGAGTCCTCTCTGACGGGACCTAAAGTCAGATAGTCCTAAGGTAGATTTGGGATGTGAATAAAATCATCTACAAATCGAGATATCTCAGGCCAAAAGAGCCACCCGATCTATATGGTTACTCAGTTCAGCTGAGTTGTTGCAAGTTTTCATCTATGATATGCCTATGTGCATCTTTCAAATATGCCATGTATGACTATAGAAGTATGTATGAAATGTCTATGTGAGCATCACGTTTATGAAAGTTATATTTCAAGAAAAAATTATGTTCATGCTCACATGTTTTAAGTATATGATGTACGTATGATATGACATCATCCATGGTATTTTATGTTCATGCATTGATGTTATTCACTAAGCTTTAGCTTACGTTTTTAAAAATAATTTCAGGTAGCTAATTAGAAGAGCCATAGAAGAAGGCATCATGTGGATTTAGTTTTGCGACCTATGGGCCTTATGTTATGTAGAAATGTATGGCCATAATATGTATAGTTTAATTTGGCCATGAAATATATGTAAATAGTTGAACTTAGACACAACTCTGTGTACACGGTATAGACGTGACACTCTATTACTTTTAGTTACGATTACGTTTTCGCAAAAGAAAAATTTATGTTATTTTGAATAAATATGCACAGGAAGATAGGTTAGTTGGCCTGGGCGGCCAATCGCCGGCCACCATGTGTCCACGATCCGCATAGGCCGGGTTGCGGGGTGTGACAGCCAATTTAGCTTTCTTTGTTACGTCGCAAGTACCTTTGTTCATTGAATTGGAGAGAACCAAAATTGAAGTTGATGCACCAGACACCAACTTGATGTTAACCACCATAGTCGCTCAACCAACAGTGGTAGAAGTTGTGAAACTACGACAACTGGAGGATCCATACTTATAGAAAGTTTATGAAAAGATGGAAGTGAATCCTAAGTCTGACTTCACTTTACAAGATGGAACACTTAGATTCCAAGGTCGTTTATGTGTTCTGAACATACCGGAAGTCAAGAGGCAAGTTTTGGAAGAAACCCATAGCACGAAGTTCACGATACATCCAAGTGGAATGAAAATGTATAGAGACCTGAATGAGACGTTTTGGGGGCCAAGAATGAAGAAATAGATAGCGAAATTCGTATTGCAATGTCTACAGTGTCAACAAGTCAAAGTAGAACATCAAAAGCCAGCGGGACCATTATAATCATTACTGATACTAGAATAAAAATGGGAGCATATTACGATGAATTTTGTTGTTGGTTTATCGAACTCGCCATGAGGATGCAATGCCATTTGGGTCATAGTAGACCGCCTCACTAAGTCAGCGCATTTCTTACTAGTGAAGACTACGTATTCATTATCGAAGTACGCAAACCTTTACATTGCAAAAATCATTCGACTTCACAGTATGCCTGTGTCAATAGTGTCGGATCGAGATCCAAGATTTACGTCGAAGTTTTAGAAAAGTTTACAAAGAGCTTTAGGCATCGAGTTGAATTTTAGCATCGCACTTCATCCGCAAATGGACGAACAATCAGAGAGAACCATTCAGACCTTAGAGGCTATGCTACGCTTATGTGTTCTCGACTTTCAAGGAAATTGGGAGGCACATTTGCTACTCGTGGAGTTTGCCTACAACAACAGTTTTCATGCGAGCATCGGAATGGCACTGTACGAAGCACTCTACAATAGGAAATGCAGATCGCTAGTTTGTTGGACCAAAATAGAGGAATGACATGTTAGGATCAGAAATTGTCCAACTGACCACCAATAAGATCAAAGTAATTCAACAACGACTACGGACCTCTCAGAGTCGCCAAAAGAGCTATGCATATGTTCAGAGACGAGAATTGGAGTTTAAAGAAGGTGATCATGTGTTTTTAAAAGTATCTCCTTCCAAGGGAATAAGTCGTTTTGGCAAGAAAGGAAAGTTGAAACCAAGATACATCGGACCGTTTGAAGTTCTTCAATAAATTAGGGTTGTTGCTTATCGTATTGCTCTTCCACCGAAGCTTTCACACGTTCACGACGTCTTTAATATCTCAATGCTACGAAAGTACGTTCATGACCCCACATACATGATAAATCATTATCCTTTGGACGTGAATGAAAATTTGAGCTATACCGAGAAACTGATTGAAATTATAGATCATCGCAACCTAATTCTTAGGAACAAAGTCATTCCATTAGTACAAGTTTTATGGCAGAACTATACGTGGGAAGAATCAATCTGGGAATGAGAAGATAAGATCCGAGAGTATTACCCATTCCTATTTAAATGAACATTGGAACGAATTAAGGTACGCTTGATTGAAAGAACTCAATAATTCTATTTCATGATATCAATATTTCTATTTCATTTGTATTACTATTCT
>BRYF01000013.1:12897500-12905000 GCA_030159135.1 Actinidia polygama
TCTACAGAGATATCTCAGGCCTAAAGAGCCACTCGATTTATATGGTCACCCAGTTTAGCCGAGTTGGTACATTTTTAGATATGATATGTATGATTTCGAATGCAAGTAATGCCATGTTGAGGCAAGCCTCAAGTTTAAGAAAAATTATGTTTTCGAGAAAAGTTATGCTACGCTCACTTGATCCAGTTTAAATGATATATGTATGATATGACATGATTCATGATATTTTACGTTCATGTATCTATTGTTATTCACTAAGCTTTAGCTTATGTTTTCAAAAATATTTTCAGGGAACCAATTTGAGGAGGAGCCGTAAGAAGAAGATAGGAAGAAATCTTTAGTTTTGTGGCCTGAAGGCCTTGTGATATATTGTATGGGTTAGACCTAAATTTATTTATCGAAGTTATGTATAACTAAGGTTTAGCCTGGGATGTATGTAAAGTTTAAATATGTAGGCATAGCTCTGTATACAGTAGATGTACATCACTTTATTTATTTTCAGTATTATGACATTTCCGCGAAAAATTTACTATCGTTTTTATTGAGTATGCACAGGAAGGAAGGAAGTGGTCTTGGTGGAAAGCCTCCATCCATCACACGCCCACGATCCGCATTGGCCAGGTTGCGGGGCATGACAGATTGGTATCAGAGCTACAGGTTTATAGTGTACACAGAGCTATAAGGTTACACCATAAGAACGAGTCACATCTAGATATAAGTCTAGAACTGACTGAAATATATGTCACGTACTACATGTTATATGCTATGCTACATTATGCTAAGACGCGACGTAGATATTATTATGATGCATGTCTAAACGATTAATATGATTGTGAAGCTATGCCACCTAGAAGAGGCTGTAGAGGAGCTGTAGAACCTGAAGATCGAGTTGATCGTATAAAGAGGATTTAGAAGGACTTGTCCAAGTGGTCCATGATGTTCATAATAACAATAACCGTGATGATGCACCGCAACAACAGGCAATACAAATGCTAGAAGCCAAGGCGATGCCACGTACCACGATCAAGCAATTCGAACAGTTAAAGCCCCCAACTTTTTATGAAATCCCCGATCCCATGGCTATAGAGTCTTGGCTTTTGGGAATCGAGAGGGTGTTTGAAGTCCCACCTTGCATTGAGGAACAAAAGGTGGTCTTTGCCACATTCACATTTGAAGGAGCCGCTTTAATTTGGTGTCAATTGAAGAAGCCATTAGAGCCATTGTCGTTATGGCCCAGATTTTTGGAAGTATTCAATGAGGTGTACTTTCCAGAGAGATTCGAGACTAGATGGTTTTACGATATATAGCGATGCTTCACATCGAGGGTTAGAATGCGTGTTGATGCAACATGGAAAAGTGATCACCTATGCCTAAAGACAATTAAGATCACATGAGAAGAATTATCCGACTTATGATTTAGAGTTAGCCGTAGTAGTGTTTGCTTTGAAGATTTGGTGCCACTACTTGTACGGAGTGACATGTGAAGTATTCACTGACTATAAGAGCTTGAAATACTTGTTTACTGAGAATGAGTTAAACATGAGACAATGCAGATGGCTTGACTTGCCACTCATAGAGTTCGCTTACAACAACAGTTTTCATGCGAGCATTGAAATGGCTCCATATGAAGCACTTTATGGAAGAAAATGTAGATCGCCCATATGTTGGACGAAAGTGAGAGAATGACAATTGTTAGGACTAGAAATTATCCAACTGACAACCGACAAGATTAAAGTGATTCAATAGAGACTTCAAAATGCCTAGAGTCGCCAAAAGAGCAATGCAGATGTTCGAAGACGAGAGTTAGAATTTGAGGAAGGTGACCATGTGTTTTTGAAGATATCTCCTTCCAAGGGGATAAGTCGTTTTGGTAAAAAGGGAAACTAAAGTTGAGGTACATTGGACTGTTCCAAGTTCTTCAATGAATTGGAGTCGTTGCCTATCGTATTGTTCTTCCAACGAAGCTCTCACACGTTCACCACGTCTTTCATGTCTCAATGTTACGGAAGTACATTCACGACCCCACGCATGTGATTAGTCACTATCCTTTGGAAGTGAGCGAAGACATGAGCTATGTCGAGAAACCGATCGAAATTATCGTTGCGACCAAGTTCTTCGGAACAAAGTCATTCCATTATTACGAGTTTTATGGCAGAATCATATGTGGGAAGAATCAACTTGGGAACGAGAAGATGAGATCTGAGAGCATTATCCATTCCTATTTGAATGAACATTATAACGAATTAAGGTACGCTAGATTGAAAGAACTCAATAATTCTATTTTATGATACCCGTATTTGTATTCTATTTCTATTACCATTCTAGAAATTCATCTACCCAAATAACTCGGGGGAGGCCGACTTGTTTTGGGATAGTATCAATCGAGGAACCATGCTGTGAGCTGCCCAAACTGAGAGGGAAGTTAAGGCAGTTGCAATGAAAGGTTAACCCCATAATCAGACATATTAACAATCATGAATTAGACATTCGATTACGTGAGGAATTTTATTAGAGTGCACAGAGGAAGCATAATAACGTTAGCCAAGTTTGAGGATAAACTTTTATAAAGGATGGGAGAATGTAACATCACGAAACCATAAGACACGTAATTATACTTATATAGTGATGCGTACGATAATCAATATGAATATTAGAAGTATAAAGGTCAAAATGAAATAAATCAAGTTAGAAAAATCTCAAGATACAAGTTAAGAAATCTGCCCAGTTTTTTTCTTAGCATTCGAACGCCAAAATAGAGCGTTCGAACGGTCAACCAAATTCCTTCTTAGCGTTCAAATGCCAATATGAGCATTCAAACGGTAAGACCAAAAAGTCAAAATATCAAGTCTCGCATATATCAAACTGTAAGTAAGGGGTTCAAATCTTGACAGACCAAAATCCTTCCTAACGTTCGAATGAGGAGTTTGAACGGAAGGGCCAAATCCTTCTTAGCATTTGAATGCCAAAATAAACGCCAATAGGGACGTTTGAACGCTAAGGTAAAAGTCAAAATATCCATCTCACATAATTCTCGAACTGTAAGAATGGAGTTCGAACGATCAGGAAAAATTACTCTTAGCATTCGAACGCTGAAAACGGGCGTTCAAACGATCACTACAGAAAATAAAAAATAAAGAGAGAGAAAGATTGGGATTATTTTCCATATGTCTCAGCAAATTATACACATACATGCCTTACACTTCACACTCACACACCTACACCATACGAGAGAGAGAAAGAGAAGGAGAGAGAGAAGGAAGAGAGGAGGAGAGCTTGGAAAGCTCAAATGAAAGACAAGGGAAGAACCATTGGAGAACTTGGAAAGCCATTTTGGACTTGAAGCTTGGTGAGTCAAGACCCTCACGAATGTAGATGTATGTATATATGTTAGATGCGCGTGAGTTGGAGACTTCCTTGAGTCTCAAATGAGTTAAATAGCATGAATTAGAGTTGAGTTTGATAGATTTGAGTGGGAATTTCACAAACCCCAAAGATTTTGTGTAAGGGTTTTAAGTTAATTTTTCTTAGATCTACCATGCTAGGGTTCAAATTAAGAGTTGGTTTCACTATATTGTAGTCTCGTTAGGCTATTTTTCCTGCCTTAGAAGTCTTAGAAAGATTGGAGTTGAATTGGGTGAATTTTAGTAAAAATTGTAAATCCTAGTTACTATTCATGTTGCCATACGCAACCAGCGTTCGAACGCCCAAGAACAGCGTTCAAACGATCAATCACTTTTAGCCTTAACGTTCGAACGCCACTTGTAGAACACTTTTGAGCGTTCGAACGGTCAGCCACTTTTAGCCTTAGCGTTCGAACGCCAATTCCAATGTTCGAATGCCAAGCCAAAATTGAATTAATTCTAGCCTTTTTCCTTGAAGTAAATTGGTGTTGACTCAAGTATATTAGGATCCTAACTAAGCTAATGGAAAACTTAGGTCCATGTTTAAGGAGTTTAACCTAGTACAAGGAAACCTAAAGTCGAGTCACTAAATTTGTTAGTTTAAATTGTTACCATCGAATCTAGTATTAATATTTCCCTACCTCACTTGTAGGGATATCCAGTTTAGCACCTAGCCAAGGAAACTCAGGTGAGTAACACGATGCCATAAACAAAATTATGTACTTTCAAAAGTGTTTCCAAACGTACTATGTATATGCAAAAGTTTTCCATGTTTTCAATGCATTAAAAGAATATGTTACGATATGAAGGCCATGACTTTGAAAAGTATGCAAATGTTATTATGTTATGTATCAAAAATCCATGGATGCTCGATTTCATGAATGATAAAGTATGTTCAAAGTATGAATGCATGTGACACTCGGGGTCCCCCGTGGTGGGATCTTAATCAAGCCTAAGTGTCCTAAGGTAGGTGGGGGACGTAAAATAAGTTCCACTCTACAGAGATATCTCAGGCCTAAAGAGCCACCCGATCTATATGGTCACCCAGTTCAACCGAGTTGTTACATTTTTAGATATGATATGTATAATTTCAAATGCAAGTAATGCCATGTTGAGGCAAGCGTCAAGTTTAAGAAAAGTTATATTTTTTAGAAAAGTTATGCTTTGCTCACTTGCTCCAGTTTAAATGATATATGTATGATATGACATGATCCATGGTATTTTCCATTCATGCATCTGTTATTATTCACTAAGTTTTATCTTACGTTTTCAAAAATATTTTCAGGGAACCAATCTGAGAAGTGGTAAGAAGAAGATAGCAAGAAAACTTTAGTTTTATGGCCTAAAGGCCTTGTGATGTATTGTATGGGTTAGACCCAAATTTATGTATCGAAATTATGTACAAGTAAGGTTTAGCCTGGGATGTATGTAAAGTTTAAATACGTAGGCACAATTCTGTATACAGTAGATGTACATCACTTTATTTATTTTCAATATTATTGAGTATGCACAGGAAGGAAGGAAGTGGCCTTGGCGGCAAGCCGCCGGCCATCATGCGCCCTTGATCCGCATAGGCCGAGTTGCGGGGCGTGACATTTTTTAATATAAATTTAAATCACTTTAATTATTTTCATTAGTTTAAAAATCTTAAAACCAAATACATAATTTTTATTTTTTTATTTTTGAAGCATAAGTTAGGATTACGTTAGGATTGTATCGTAGTATTTTAGTTCTCTTGTTATCACCTTGGCAATGTTTCTTGTGGGATCGATACTCGTACTTAGAGTGTTTAACTACTTCGCGACTTGTACACTTGCGGTAAATAATTCACTTTTGGGAGCAAATCACTTTTTCTATTTCAAATTATGCTGATTCGAAATTTTAAGTAATAAGTAGTAACGGTTTTGCATTTGTTTTGTTTTGCGAGAACTAATTTTATTGATTAAGTGATTCGCTCTTAGAAGTGAATTCCTTACCTTAAGTGTACAGGTCGCGAAGTAGTAATAAAACTCGAAATACGAGTATTGATCCCACAAGGAATAGTGTCAAGGTGAACGCGAGACAACTAAAAACAATTGACTCAATCCTATTTTAATCCTAACATTTACTTCTAAAAAGAAAATAAAAATTATTTGTTTGGTTTTGAGATTTTTAAATGAAGTCTAAATTAAAGAGAAATAAAACTTATTTAAATTTAATAATAAAAAGGACTCGGTATCGATTGATCCAGTCGATTAGATTTCTCAGAATTTCAACGCAAGCTTTTTATAACTCAAATCCTTCGAATACGTCGTAAGTCTCGAATTCGGAAGATTTAGCTTTAAAACCAATTGTTCTTTCTATCTTTAACTTCTAAATAAATCTGGTTGTTATAATCATGAACGTGTATCATCAATCTGTGCAACACGCATAATAAATCTAACTCATGCATAAACATTACAAGGCAGCATATATACTGAGTACGGCGTTCATGTATATGCAATACCGAACATAATAGGACGTCCAATATTTTTGAACGTATTTAGAATGAAAAAGAAGAAGAATAAAAATTAGAAAGATCTGACGGTGAAAATAGTTTTACCTCCATTGTTCATCCTTGAGTCCCAATCGACATTCACAATTGATCCCGAGTTGGGAAAACTAGCCATTCATGGCTATGGAAGACAAAAAGCTAAGTATTGAATGCGTTCTAAAAACTAATGAAAAGAATAAAAAAAACTTGAATTAATGCGAAAAGAATTGAAAAACTATGCGTACTCGAACAAAAACTATAAATTAAATAAATTGAATATCGAATTAATGTAAGAAATTACAAAAACTCTTAAAAATCAATGAAAACTAAACTAGGAGGCTGAGAAAAACCCTAAGAATTACATCCCTCTAAAAATTATAAGGAAGTATATATAGGCCTTTCCAATTTCGAGTCCTAATTGGTTTAGGAAACTACTCAATTTTGCTCTTGGCGTTCGAACGCCTATCTGTGCCTTCCATACAACGTTCGAACTCTCAGTACATTTTCCTTCTTGCATTCGAACGGTCAATTTTGTTCTTCATCCAGTGTTCGAACGGTAAGGCAAAATCCCATATTTAAACTCTCGTATGTTTCAAACTATAAGATAGATCGTTTGAATGGTAAAGCAAACTCTAATTATCAACTCTCGCATGTTTCAAACTGTAAGATAGGTCGTTTGAACGGTAGCAGCTTTTTCTTCTTGGCATTGATTGGACTACATTATTGTAGTCTAAGCGTCACTAAACCGACCTAAGTTGGCCCTAGATTAGTTTAATTAAGTATTTTTATCATATTTCGCACTAAAAGTCGTGTTCGAGGTCATTGCAGGTAAATGATGAGAAAAAAAAGAATTTAAAGCTGTGAAAGTGAGACAGAGTATGTGTAACACCCCGCATCCGTAAATCCCATTAATTACGTATATTATGACGTATAAAATAATTAGAGGGAGTAATATAAGTTTAAGGGTCCAAAAGAACCAATTTAGGTTAGCCAATATTTAAAAGTCCTAAACTTATAAATTCTGCCCATGATCCTTCTTAGCGTTCGAACGCCAGGATGAGCGTTCGAACGGTCGAGCATTTTGCCTAAGCGTTCGAACGGTCGAGCATTTTGCCTAAGCGCCTATTGACAGCACATTTGGAGTGTTCGAACGGTAAG
This sequence comes from Actinidia polygama, assembly GCA_030159135.1. Taxonomy (NCBI): domain Eukaryota; kingdom Viridiplantae; phylum Streptophyta; class Magnoliopsida; order Ericales; family Actinidiaceae; genus Actinidia; species Actinidia polygama. The sequence goes on from BRYF01000013.1 coordinate 12,904,572, forward strand.
GCCAAAAACCCAAATTTCAAGTCTCGCATGTTTCGAACTGTAAGCAAGAGCGTTTGAACCCTGCCAAGCCAAATCCTTCTTAGCGTTCGAACGCCAAAAAGGAGCGTTCGAACGCCCATAGTAGAAACAGGAAAATAAAAAAGGGAACACGAACTTAAAATGGGGAAAACCACATGGGATCATTTCCCAACTCAGCCCTTCACAGCCACTCATATATACACACTTACTCTTCACGTCCTTCACTTCCAACACACACACACACGTATACGGAGAGAGAGAGAGAAGAAAGAAGAGGAAGAAGAGAGAGAGATTGGAGCTTGGGGGGAGCTCAACTCAAGCTAGGAAGCCATTTTTGTAAGCTCAAGGAAGCATTGAGAAAGGTAAAAACACATAACCCATGCCTTTGAACATATATGTATACTTAGGTTT
>BRYF01000013.1:12922500-12925000 GCA_030159135.1 Actinidia polygama
GAATTTCATTAATCCTAAATATTATGCTGAGTACGATAATTAGAATGAATGTTAGAAGATTAAGGGTCCAAAAGATTCAATTAAAGTGAGCAAATTCTTCAAAATCTTAAGTTTTATTTTTGCTCAGTTTTCTTCTTGGCGTTCGAATGCCAATATGGACGTTTGAACGCTAAGGCAAAAGTAGAAATGTCAACTCTCGCACTTATCGAACTGTAAACAGGGCGTTCAAACCCTAATGAACCAAAATTCTTTCTTAGCGTTCTAATGCTAAAAAGGGGCGTTCGAATGCCAAGAACAAAAATAGAAAAATAAAAAAGGAACATGAAATCAAAAAGGGATAAGACACATGGGATTAAATCCCATGTCTCAGATTTTTATATCCAACACACACACATTCCATACTCACACATTCACCATACGAGAGAGAGAGAATAGAGAAGAAAGAAGGAAGAGAAAAGAGAGGAAGAAGAAGAAAGAGAAGGAAAGCTTGGAAAGCTCAATTTCAAGTTAGGAAGAAGCCATTGTTGGGCTTGAAAACTTTGGTAAGTCAAAAACCCCAAATTTATTTAAGTTAGGGTTTTGTTTTGAGTTCAAATTAAGATCTACCATATTAAAGTTAAATTGGGAGGTTGAAATTGAGATATTGTAGTCTCCCTAAGTTAGTCTTTGAACCCTAGAAGCCATGAAGCAAGTTAAACTTGATTTGAGTTGATTTTTGGTAAAATTATAAAACCTAGCTATTGTTCCTATCACTGAACGCATCGAGCGTTGAACTCCCAAGAACAGCGTTCGAATGGTCCATAATTTTAGCCGTAGCATTTGAACTCCACCTTTAGTATATTTTGGGCGTTCGAACAGTAAACGCAGTTATCCATAGCATTCGAACGCCCAAACCAATTCCAGACAGTTTTGAACCCTTTCTCCTAAAACTTCATAATTACAACCATATTATGTCAAACTCTTTTAACTAACACTTGGGAACTTAAGTACATGTCTAAGAGAATTAAACTAGAACTAGAACATGTACGTCGATTTGGAGTTAATGTTAGTTTAATTAGTTTACGCCTGGACTATCAAATGTAGTATTGACGTTTCTATACCTAAAATGTAGAAACGCCAAGCGTAGAGTCTAACCAAGGGAACTCAGGTGAGTAACACGATGCTATGAATAAAACTTATGTATTTTCAAAAATGTCTTTCAAAATAAATTATAATGCATGCAATGTTTTTCATGTTTTTAATTGCATAAATGATTATGTTATCAATATGAACTCCATGTCTTCTAAACGTATGCAAATGATGATATGCTATATATGAAAACTCATGGATTCATGATTTGAATGAAAAACCAAGTATGTTCAGAATATATATGTATGGTGACACTTGGGGTTCTCTTTGATAGGACTTTAGCCAAGTCAGATAGCCTTAAGGTAGATGTGGATGTGAAATAAAACCATCTACAATCGAGATATCTCAGGCCTAAAGAGCCACCCGGCCTATATGGTCACTCAATTCAGCCGAGTTATTACACTTTTCAGCTATGTCATATATGACTATAGAAGTATGTATACTATGCTTATATGAGCATCAAGTTTACGAACACATAAGCAAGATATCAAGAAAAAGTTATGTTCATACTCACATATTTTATGTATATGATGTACATATGATATGTAATCATCCATGGTATTTTATGTTCATGCATTGATGTTATTCACTAAGCTTTAAGCTTATGTTTTAGAAAATTATTTTCAGGAAGCCAATTAGAGGAGCCATAGAAGGAGAACATCCTACAGATGTAGTTGTGGCCCAAGGGCCTTGAGATGTTTTGAAGATAGATTAAATTACTCGTCATGTAATTATATTGGCCCTGTAATGTATGTATAATGAAAAAATGGCCCTGGTATATATATAAATAATTGAACTTAGGCACAACTCTGTATACGGTATGGACGTGACACTTTACTATTTTCAGTTACTAAACGTTTCCACAAAAAGAAAAATTTATATCATTTTTAATGAAATTGCACAGGTGATCAACCAGAAGACATGTGGATGGCCTTGGCGGCGAGCCACCGGTCATCACGCGCCCACGATCCACATAGGCTGGATTGCGGGGTGTGACAGAGTGGTATCAGAGCTTAGGTTTATACTGTACATAAAGCGGTAGGTTTTGATTCCATAAGATAGAGTCACGTCTATATAGAAGTCTAGGACTGACTAGAATATACGTTATATGATACATGTTATATGATATGATATGCTAGGACGTAATTTAGCTATTGTTATGATATATATTTAAATGTTTGAAGGAGATGCATTTATTTGGTGGCAACTTAAGAAGCCATTAGAACAAGTATGGTTATGGCTGAGATTTTTAGAAGTGTTCAATGAAGAGTACTTTCCATAGATGGTTCAAGATCAGAAAGTTCAAGAATTTTTAAATTTTAAGCAATGGAACATGACAATAGTAGAATACAATGTCAAGTTTATGAAGTTG
>BRYF01000013.1:13017500-13022500 GCA_030159135.1 Actinidia polygama
CAAGCAAAAATTTACAACTCACACTAGGCACAAAACAAACTCTGTAGCTAGAAGTGTCAACACCTAATTCCATGTGTTGACACCTTGCTTCGAACAATTTTACAGTAAACATAATGTGTCGACACATCATAAGTCAAGTGTCGACACACAGTTTTTAAGACACTGGGTTTAAGACACAAAGATAAAGTGTCGACACCCGGTACTCACGTGTCGACACATAAAGTTTTTAGGACATTGGGTTTGGGACACAAAGATAAAGTGTCGACACCTGGTACTCAAGTGTTGACACCTTTAAACAGAAAGATTATCCTGAAAATTTTAAAAGAACAAGTGTTGACACCTTAAAAGAATGTGTCGACACCTTTGTCGGGAATATAAATAAGGACTGAGCCCTAAATCGATTTTTCGAACTGGTGAACTTCTCTCATCTCTTTCTCTCTCTCTAAAAACTCCCTCCAAAACCCACTTCTCCACCTACGATCCACGTTTCACCGTCAAAATCGCTGGTTAAGTTCCCTATAACCTTCAATCGGTCGATCCTCCAACTCAATCATCTCCAATTTTTTCAAATGGCACCCAAATCGGCAAGAACCTTAAGGAAGAAGAGGCAGAGCCTATCTCTGGTGGTGTCAACACCAGATATGGCTAAAGGCCAGAAAAGGAAGGTCCAAGATGATTCGAACAAAGAAAAAGGGAAGAAGAAGAAAGGAGAATCGTCATCAACTCCCGACATAGAACGTGACCCACTCTATTTTCTCGACGATAGAGATCAGGAAAGATATAATCTATATTTTCACTTTAAAAAGTGATTAATGGTCATTGGATAGACTATGATTTCTTTGATGCACATAATTTTGAGTTTAGCTCAAAAATGGATGATTTAGGATGGTTACCCATGATCCTAACAAAAGACGATGTATACCCAGACTTAATTGCTTATTTTTATGCGAATGCTACAAGGGGGCTTCATAGTGACAGCATTAAAAGCTATGTCAAGGGTGTAAAAATCTCATTGGATCGATTTGTTATTCAAAACATTTTAGGAATAAAACCTGGAAAAGAAGTAAATAGACAACTCACAAAAAGGAAAATTCAATTGAAAGCTGTCTATGGAGAAAATGTAAACTTAGCCGCTCAACCGAAAGCTAGCACATTGCCTTTTGAATTAAGGCTGGTACATCATTTTATATGCACAATTGATAATAAGCTTGTAGTTCATGAGCGAAATGTTCCATAACTCATTTGATCAAAAAGAAATCTATAAACACTTTCTGACAGAAAGTATCGACACTTAGTTTTGTGGTGTCTTGTGGTGTCAACACCTCTGAACTTGAAAGCAATATTGATAAATCTATTTGAAAGTCTCATACAAATCATGAATCTTAATGGATCAAAGATATTGAAGACCATATACATCCATGGGAAAGATATTGTGGAGGTTGAGAAGCGATTCAATGTTCAAATAGCCAAGAAATCAAGGAACCAAAATCTGGAAGAAGTGTCGACACCTATATCGAAACCAAATGTTAGTAGCCAAGGAAGAACTTCTGGAAGGATGAAGGGTTAACACCAGTGTCGACGCCAAATGTCAATAGCCAAAGTCTAGAAATTCAAAAGACAAAGTGTCGACACCTATATCAGCACCAAATGTCAATAACCAACGAAGCAATTCTGGTAAATGAAGTGTCAACACCAGTGTCGACACCAAATATCAGTTGCAAAATCCAAAATTTTGGAATTAGAAGTGTCGACACTAACATCAGCACCAAATATCAGTGGCCAAATCCAGAAATTTGGAACCAAAAGTATCGACACCAACGTCAGCACCAAATGTCAGTGGCCAAAATCAGAAGTTTGGAACAAGATGTGTCGACACCAGTATCACCACCTGGAGATAAGTTTCAACTGAGAACTAAAGGCTTGAAGTTTCGACACCTGGAAATTATATTATCGACACCTTGGAAGTGTCGACACCAAAAGAAGTGTCGACACCTAACGATAATATTTTCAAACGCAGAGTTGTTTGGGAAAGCATTAAATGTCTCCCAACTACCACTAACAGTTTACTATTCATTCAAGCCATTAACTCTCTCAACAGTATCAAAATCACTTGTTGAGAGAGTTTTTTGAGTGTTTCTCTTGTAAAAGCCAAACACTTAAGAGTTTGAGTATTTTCTCTTGTAAGTAAAACACAAGGAAGTTTGAGTGGAGTTTGAACAAAATCACTTGGTGTAAAAGTGAGTTAAGCACTTGAAAATCAGCCCCCACATTGTAGTTGTGGATTACAAATAGTGGAAGAAGATCTTGCGGAGGTCTTAGGAGGACGTAGATCACGGGTTGTGATCGAATCTCGGTAAATCTTGGTGTGCTCCTTTTTATTCTTGGTATTACATTTCTATTGCATTTATTATATCAAACACACACTTACATTCACTAGTATTGTGATTAAATTTAAATTCTTAATTAATACTAAATTTGCCAATTAAGTTTGAAAAACCCAATTCACCCCCCTCTTGGGTTGCCTATTGGACCAACATCTTCTTTTCTTTATTTTTGTTTTATATGCTCCAGATTTCACTGGTCTCTGAACTTGATTTGTTCTTCACTGTTTTCTGTCTATTTGCTCCTTGCAGATGTAAGATTCAGAATCTCACTAGCTTTCTTCATCAACTAGTACTCTCTCTCTCCTCTTTCTAATTAAATCTCCAATTATTCACTTTTCTTTTGTCTGTATTTGTATTATAGTTTTTATGATTAGCAAATTTTGTTGAAAGAGAGCCTGTATTCAATTTTGATTTGTATTGTTTTCGTGAATGTAGTGGGTAGGGTTTTAAAACTAGGCTTTGATTAACTTGTCTTTACTCTCTTTCTACTAATCTTCACATGTTCACTATTATGTGTATGAATCGCAGGGTAAGTTCATTTTTGAATTGTACGGTTTTGGTTAAATGGAGTTTGATTCGTTTATCACTTACTCTCTTTTTCTGCTAATCTTAACACGTCCACTCATCTTTCGTTGAGTCATTGCGTTGTTTAGTTTTTGATTTGTATTGACTAGGGTTTTAGATTGGGCTTTGATTTTTCTAGGAAAGGAAGGTGTTCTTGAGGGATTGGTAGATTGTGACAGAGATGACGTCGTCGAGAGGGGGACCTGATCAGCCACCGCAGCCGTGGATAATGCTAATTCAGTTGGCAGGGAATCTTGGAGAGTCGGTATTCAACTATCGTCCACTCGTCTCTAGTACAGATTGCTCTGATTCTCTGTGTTGCCAATGAAGTTGAAAAAGCCAATCCAAGGGTTGCTTATCTCCTAGTTTTTACATGACCTGCCACTTATAGATCCTTAAAAGCTTTTGACTAAATTACCCTTCCTAACTCTCCCAATTTACATGTTTCAATTAAAGCACCTCCAAAAATTCTTTCAAATCCCTGAAATAGTAACGAATAAAGTTCTTGCGAGTTGCAACCATGTACCATTTGAATTCTCCAAAGTGTCCTCTCCCTTTCAAAAAAATAAAATTAAAATCTTCCATGTAAAGAAAATTGTCTGATTCTTAATTTGCACTCACAAAAAACATAGAATGCCATCAATGTTCAGCATTATGGAAAGAATGCTACTTGTCCAGTAAAGAATTTTTTGGAAAACATGTTTAAAAAATAATAACGTTAATTGGGAAGAAAAGTGAGGAGAAAAAAAAGAATTGAGTTTTTTTTTTGGAAAATAAATAGAGATATAAAAAGGGGATTTCAATGGTTTTAATTATAATCTAAATAATATGAAAAATGAAGATGCTTATCAGACATAATATATGCAGATTCTGCTGAAGTGCATGGTTAGTTATTTAAGTAATTTAAGCAAAATGCACGGACTTTTAAGAAGGCTGCAATGGCGGTTTAAAAACTAGTAGTACCTTTGTAATATTTAGGAGAATTTTGGACTATTATGTTATCACGCACCACACTGACAGAATCAGGTCCCACCCATCACTAAAGCAGTAAAATCCACATTTTATTTCACTTACCTTTTGGTGCACATCCATTTACTAGGTTAATGTAGAGAATTCAAGACAAAAACAAAACTAAATACCAAAAGGTTCAAGAATTATAGTCTAGTATCGACTTGGGACCTTTCAGGTATCTTTTTAGGTAATTTTAGTTATTATTTGAGTCTTATTATTAAGTTTCTTTGAGTTATAGAAAGTTTTTGGTTGAATTTTATTTTTAAAGTATTTTTGGTAGTTTTTAGTAGTGGCTAGATCGGTTACAATGCTGAGTTAGGAACTATATATCATAGAGTTTATTTGTTTGACCTGTTCTTTTAGATATCCTAGTATTAGCTGGTTTAGAAAATCTTTATTCCTGTGGTTCTGCTTGATGAGGAAGGGCTTAAGTAGAGGCTTCTGATGATTATTTTTTCCTTATCCCTTTTGGCTTCCCTCTTTTCTAAAATTGCGTAATTTCAAGGGCCTGATATGTCTTAAGGGTTTTCATTTTTGCATCTAAAACTTTAGACTGTTAACTAAAAATGTTCATTGGATGGTGCCCTTATAAGGACTAGATCTAACTAAGGATTTCACTTGTTTATTTATTTTTTTGAGTTTGAGACTGTTAGACTGTTAACTAACAAAGTTCTATATTAAAAGAGCTCAAAATTATTTGTTTATGACTTAATTTTAATTTTAGGAGCTGAAGTATTTATTAAATGATTCATTTGTATCATGATGTTCATTTGTTTTCATCTGCTTGGGAGACACTAATACAAGGTTAATTCCATTTTTGGTGGCTTAGATGGATGAAGGTGCATTGGATGAGATGATGAAGAAACTTTTCAAAAATTACAAGAAGTAGTGCAAATACTTGGATTACAAAATCAGTCTTTGGTGAGGCTTCTCATGATCAGACTGTTGATTCAAAAAGCATGTCTTATAGTTATTGTTGGTATGTGATGTAGACACGAGATTTTCCTTAGCCCCTACAAGATTACAAAAAAGATACAACAG
>BRYF01000013.1:13037500-13040000 GCA_030159135.1 Actinidia polygama
AAAGAGATAAGTCGCTTTGGTAAAAAGGGAAAGTTGAAGCCGAGATACATTGGACCGTTCCAAGTTCTTCAACGAATTGGAGCCGTCGCTTATCGTATTGCTCTTCCACTAGAACTTTCACATGTTCATGATGTCTTTCATGTCTCGATGTTATGGAAGTCATTTTCCTTTGGAAGTAAGCGAAGATTTAAGTTACGTCGAAAGACCGATCGAGATTGTTGGTCGTCGTGACCAAGTTCTTAGGAACAAGGTCATACCTTTAGTACGAGTGTTATGGCAGAATCACACGTGGAAGGAATCGACTTGGGAACGAGAAGATGAAATCCGAGATCGATATCTGTTCTTATTTGAATGAACGTTGTCATGAGATGAGGTACGTAAATTCCGTTTCACAATACCAGTATTTATTTTCGATTTTGATTAACACTTCATTGATTCCAACTGCCCAAATATCTCGGGGAAGGCCGACTTGTTTTGGGATAGTATAAACCGAATTACCCTGTTGTAGGCTGTTCCACTGAGAGGGCAGTAGAGATAGTCGCAACGGGTTAAATCCTATCAAATATATTAGCTATAATAAATTAGACATTCAAGGAAGCGAAGGCTTTCATCAGAGTGAGCAACGAAAGCATGATGGCGTTAGCCAAGTTTAAGGACAAACTTTTATAAAGGAGGGGAGAATGTAACACTCCGCATCCGTAAATTCCATTAATTACGTATATCATAACGTGTATAATAATTAGAGGGAGTAATATAAGTTTAAGGGTCTAAAAGAACCAATTTAGGTTAGCCAATATTCAAAAGCCCTAAACTTATACATTTTGCTCAGGATCCTTCTTAGCGTTCGAACGCCGGGATGAGCGTTCGAACGGTCGAGCATTTTGCCTAGGCGTTCGAACGTCCATTGACAGCACATTTGGAGCATTTGAACGGTAAGGCCAAAAACCCAAATTTCAAGCCTCGCATGTTTCGAACTATAAGTAAGAGGGTTCGAACGCCATTTGCCCAGAATCCTTCTAAACGTTCGAACGCCAAAAAGGAGCGTTCGAACGCCCATGGTAGAAACAGGAAAATGAAAAAGGGAACACAAACTTAAAATGGGGAAAACCACATGGGATCATTTTCCAACCCAGCCTTTACAACCACACATATATACACTTACTTCTTTACTTCCTTCACTTCCAATACACACACGCGTATACGGAGAGAGGGAGAGAAAAGAGAAGAAAGAAGAGGAAGAAGAGAGAGAGAGATTGGAGCTTGGGGGGAGCTCAACTCAAGCTAAGAAGCCATTTTTGTAAGCTCAAGGAAGCATTGAGAATGGTATAAACACATAACCCATGCATTTGAACATATATGTATACTTAGGTTTTTAGTTCATTTTGAAACTTAGATCACTAAGTTAGGTTTCGAATTAAAGGCCAATTTTAAGGTATGATAGTGTCCTTCAGTGGTGTATTATACCCTCAAAATATTAGAAAGATTCAAGTTAGTTGATAGTGATTTGGTAGAAAATTCAAGAACCAGTCACTGTTCATGTCACTGAACGCAAGGAGCGTTCGAACGCCCAAGAACAGCGTTCGAACGGTCTAGCGTTTGAACGCCCAGAAGAGAGTTCGAACGGTCCAGCGTTCGAATGCCACGGGTAGAACACTTTGGAGCGTTCGAACGCCCATACCATTTTTAGGCAGAATTGACCTTTTTCTCCTAAGGCTTAGTGGGTTTAACCAAAGTATGTTAGGTAATTAATTGACCTATATAAAGTCCTTAGACCATGTTAAGAGGTTTTTAACCTAGTATTAATAATTCTTTACTTCACTTGTAGGGACACGCAGTCTAAGGAGATCCAGGTGAGTAACACGATGCTATGAACAAAATTATGTATTTTCAAAGTATATTATATATGTACAATTGTTTTTCATGCTTTCAATGCATCAACATTATTTTAAATACGAATGCCATGTCTTCAAATGCTATGATATATTCTTATGATATGAATGAAAAACCCATGGATGGTTGATTTACATGCAAAATGAATATATTCAAATTATATGCATGTGACACTCGGGGTCCCCACTGACGGGAACTAAACAAAGTCAGCTAGTCCTAAAAGGTAGATGGGAGGACGTGAAATAAAGCCATCTACAAAAGAGATATCTAAGGCCAAAAGAGCCACCCGACCTATATGGTCATCATGTCATGCCGGGTTGTTACGTTTTATGATATGCTATGTATATATTTATGAAAGCATGTGATGCCATGTTTATGAAAGTTAAATGTTCAAGAAATGTATACGATGCTCACATTGCTTACGCTATGCTATGCTATGTATGATATGAAAATGATCCATGGTATTTTACGTTCATGCATTCGTTGTTATTCACTAAGCTTTGGCTTACGTTTTAGAAAAACAAATTTCAGGTAGTCAATCCGAAGAGCCGAAAGGAGGTTGAACAAGTCAGACTTAGTTTTGTAAGCCCGAGAGGCTTTATGTTGTATT
>BRYF01000013.1:13052500-13055000 GCA_030159135.1 Actinidia polygama
ATTTCTCAAATCAACAAGTTCTCAAATTCCCGACTTTTCTCAAAAGCAATTATCCAATAATTTTTCAAATTTTCTAGCTTTTCTCAAAAGCAATAATCTAATTTATGATTTTTTTTAAATCAATGATTTTAACCTCTCCAGCTTTTCTCAAAAAGCAAACTCATACATAACCATCAGTCAAATTCTCGAACTTTCACCGAAGGCTCATGACATACCCAAAAGTCAGTCAACTTCTTGGACTTTCACCAAAGGCTCAAGACTTACCAAAAAATCAGTCAACTTCTCGTACTTTCACCGAAGGCTCAAGACTTACCCAAACATAGCGCAGTTGCCATCTAAAACTTTTCATTCAGTCAACTTCTCGGACTTTTACCGAAGGCTCAAGACTTACCCAAACGTAGCGCAGTTGCCATCTAGGACTTTTCATTCAGTCAACTTCTCGGACTTTCACCGAAGGCTCAAGACTTACCCAAACGTATCATTAACTTTCCAAAAACTATTTTCCAATTTTCAAGTTTCAACATATATCAAGTTACATTTGCTAACAGCTTTTAATGTAAACAATATAATATGCATGATATTATAAACCATCAATAATATGCATTATTAAAAATTACGTCGAATGCATTTGTTATAAACAAATTTTATAAACATAACCATAAATCAATTGTCCGTTTATAATTTCCATTATAAATCATGTATTTTTATTTCAAGTTCAATACTCAAAATAATGTCTTAATAGACTTTATATAAGCTATTAACAACAAACCCAAAGTAAAACCCCAAACAACTAACCCCCTTTACCTCAATTTGAATTTTTACACCATTTGATATGAAGATCTGGCTCCCATGATCATCATACTAAAATTTTGCCTTGATCCGACGTCATCTCACCGTTGATCTATGTCATTATTTTTCATGATCAAAGACTAACCACACTATATAATTTCTCTCATTTCTCTCTCTCTCTCTTCTTTCTTCCTCTCTTTTCTTTCTGGCGTGCTTTCTCTCACTACCTCCTTCCGATTTTCTCCCCTTCAGACTCTCCATTTCCCTTCTTATATATACATATATAATTATCTTTAATTATTATTATTATTATTTTTTTTTTTTCTTTTTCTTTTTCTTTTCTCTTTTCCTTCTTTTGGCCGAAAGGCAATTCAATTTGTTCCCCATTATACCTAAATTACACTCAGCCCCTTCAACTTAATTATCTTCTTTAATTTTATTCTAAAAGTTATGAATCTTTCAATTGAATCCCAAATTTAAAATATATACTTAGGCCCACTCATCTACATATGGCTCAATTAACTTTTCGTGGCTCCAATTATTCAATTATACCAAAGTTTAAAATTATTCATATATATAAAGAAAATTTTTGAAACCTTACACCACCTTACGCATAAACGTGACAAGGCAGCGTATATACTGAGGCAGCAACTCATGCATATGCGTTACCAAACATAATAGGACATCCTAGGTTTTTGAAAGTATCTAAATCGAAGAAGAAGATGAATAAAAATTAAGAAAATAAATCGGTGATATTGAATTTACCTTTATTGTTCATCCTTGATCTCTAATCAACCTTAACAATCTATTTCAAGTTGGGAAAATTATCCCAAGTATGTTTAACGAAAACAAACAACGATGTATTAAAAGTATTACGGTAAAAATTTGTATTAAATTAATAAAAACTTAAAAGTAATTACAAAAATAATATAAAACCTAAGAGCATTATGAAAACTAAACCAAAAGGATGTAAATAAACCCTAAACTCAAGCATATATCATTCATAAGACATAAGAAAATATTTATAAGACTTTATAAATTCGAGTCCTAGTAAGTTTAGGATTCCTATCAAGTTTCCTTTTTTGACCCGTACGTTCCATCTCTATTTTGGATACCTTAGAGCTCAATTCAGCAAATGACTATTATCTAAAAAGGTGTAAATCTTGAATTTTTCTTTTCAACGCATCAAAAATCAGCTCAATCGGACATCGGAGTAAAAAGGTAAGGCCAAAATACCTAGACTGATTTCTAAAAAAATTCGCTAGCGTTCAAACGCTAATTCCTTTGCATTTTGGGTGTTCGAACCCTAAGTACAAAAATTAATTTTCAGCTCTCGGCATTATCGAACTGTAATTAAGGGAGTTCGAACCCTAACCTTTTATTTTTCTTTTTAGAGTTCGAACCCTAAGATGAGCGTTCGAACTCCGAGGTAATTTTTTTATCCGTCTGTTGCAGCTCAACTTTGACAACCATAGAGATCGATTTAGCCAATTCTCATTATAGAAAAAGTTGTAGCCTTTAAGTCTTCTTTTCAATGCTTTAAAAAACAGGTTAATCGGACATCAGAGTAAAACGTTATGATGAAAATACAAAAATAAGTTTTTTCATCGATTTGTCTTAGCGTTCGAATGCTTATTCCTTTGCATTTTTGGACTTCGAACGCTAAATGTAATTTTAGCCTTTTTGACCTTTTCTTCTGCTCTTCTTAGTC
>BRYF01000013.1:13102500-13105000 GCA_030159135.1 Actinidia polygama
ATTGCATTTTTGTTCTTATAAACAACATGCTTAATACGAAAAATCAGAGAGAGAAACGTATGCAACATACTCTTATTTAATTTGAAACTTAATTTAGGGTAATAGTTTTTTTAGTTACTTGAGTTTTAAGTTTTTGTTTTTACTGTTTTTTTTAATATTTTGTTGTGGTAGAAAACTGGGGCGAGCAACCAACAGTTAATATTACTCTTTATCACCTTGGCACTAGACCTCGGATGACCTGCACAAGTAGACAAAAGTAAACGACCGGGACGAGGCCGCTCGAAACCCCTCCGACGTACAAATCAGACCAAGGCAACGATAGGAGAAATAGCAGAGCTATATGTATGTATGAACCAAAATTAGATTGTACCTCACAATGATGGGGGAGCAGCCTTTATATAGATGGAGAATGAAGAGCCGTATAAGAAAACTGTGGTGTGATCTCCGGATGGCTAAGTATGGAAGTCTATCCCGGAGATACTGGAGATTTAGTAGGAAAATCTGATATCTGGAGGATATCCCGTGATTGTAGGCGTCGTGATGGAAAGGATCTCTTCAGAGGTAGTTTACTTGTGGAAATGGAGTTCGTATGGAGATGGAGGACCATGTATCTCACATCCCCCATTCGTGATGTGGAGACTGACGAAATTACATTCATACTGATTACAGGCGATGATATGGTGAGCGATCAAGATTATTAGCGATGTGGCGATAAGACGATACCTCGCCAATAGGCGAGATGGAGAATGACTGGCAACGTGAATACGGGCGAGCACGGCGAGAAATTGTAGAGATATACCTGAAGGTGGACGACGTGGTCCCTTGACAAAGTGCGAATATTTTATCCTCATCACATTTGATCAAAATTTTATATTTTTTCAGTTTCTCTTGTCAAGAGAAGTTCGAAAATATAAAAATTTACATTTAATCAAAACTTTATAGTTTTTCGTTTTATTTTGACGAGATGAGTCAAAAAATATAAAAATTATACTCGAAAAAGTTCACTTGAAAATTAAAAATTTAATAAAAAAATATTACCCCAGATACGGTCTGAATAACTTAGGAAGTAATTATTTATGATTTTTTTTAAAATCAAAATAAACTATTTTCTTTGGATTCCAATTAACCTAAGCCCTTCACACGGGTGAGTGGGGACTGGTGATTGCGTCACCTGCGTGTCGAGAACCTAGGCGATTCTTCTGCATTTGTCTGTACACATACATAGTCGTAATAATAATGGGAAATGATTTTTGTATTTTTTTTATCAAATATACTCTATTTTTGTCTTTATTACGGAGTGTATTTGGTAATTTATTTTTCACTCTTTTTTTATTAAATACACTCCATAATAAAGACAAAAAATAAAATATATTTAATTAAAAAAGAGTGTAAAAATCATTTTCCATAATAATACTCCCAGTCCAAGTTTCGTACATCATCATCAAACACCCGCCAGTTCAAGATCTTTTGCTTCATTGATGGGGCTTTAAGTTTTTACCGATTTCCGATGCCGGAAAAGCCTGCTCACTCTAACTTATGCTTACATCATCAAATTGTTCCTCTCTCTCTCAAATCCACAACTCCCAGTCGCAAACTAGGATAACTCCAAGTTATACAATTGCTAAATCCCCGCCGTTGGATGGTCCGATCGTCACATAAAAGCTGGCACTTATGTCAGTAACCCACCGTAGTTTTAGGGTGAGAACTGAGAAGTGTCTTGCGTACGAGAGATTATTAGGTTCTCGTAAAACAAAGTTCTACACCAGTCATGTCATAATCTAAATAAAAAAATATACTGAACAAACAAAGTATCTTGCAGCAAACTATAAACTCGTAGTTCCACACGGGGATTGTGGCCGTTTTGAAAATTCTAAATTATTATAAATACAATCCGAAATCATCTAATTTTAGATTTTTGTTTTAAAAAAAATATTATTTATTTAATCTCTCGATTCTTCTAGTCTATACTATTTATTATACAGAGAGTGTTTTTGTGCCCAAGAACTGGGAGAGCTTTAAAGTTCCAAAGAGATTTTCTTGATTTTTTTTTATTTTTAAAATACTAATAGTACATGCGACTCATCTTTATTGGCCCATTACATTATATCTCCATAAATAAATTAAATTTTAAATAAAATATTGACTCTTTGATCCATTAGGAATTTTGTATAGAAAAATTGAAGTAAATAAAAAATAAATTAACTTTCTTGTTTATGTTCATTTGATACCAGAATTTTATTATAAAAAAATTTAAATTTAATTGTTCATTTGCATTAAGAAAAAGATTTTATTTTTTATGTATTTATCATAAAATAATTAAATAATAAATATCTTTTATATTCGGACACTTCAAATGGTTATTTTTTTTTTCTTTTTGTGATTATATAGTTAAAAGTTAAAACCTCCATAATTTTAATATCATTTATTTAAAATCAAAATATTACACCATTTCCTCAATCACATATCATAGTTTATGTAAATTGTCGTATTAACAAATCAA
>BRYF01000013.1:13127500-13130000 GCA_030159135.1 Actinidia polygama
CAATTTGTTCTGGTTCCCAAGTATTTTCTTCATAAAGTTCAACATTCTGGATTTCCAAGAATTTTTCTTCGGTTTAGGAGGTGTTGTGGCAGTTGAAACTTCTGGAATGGGGTTAGGATTGGCCATTCGGCCACGGTACATGGCCTTTCTCTTCTTGATAGATACAAGAGTAATCGAACCCACTGGTGGCTTGAAAATTGTTTCGGTCCAAAAAGGGACTCCCGCTGATGCACAAAATGACGTTACCATTACTACAAAAGGGAGATTTGCTCTCATTATAGAATGCTACTTAAATGCCATCATTTTGTTCAAGATAATTTGGGCAATGTCAACTACAACAGCCGAGTTCATCATTACATGCAAAAATTCAGCATCAGACCGCTTAAGTTGTTTTTTCCGAACCTCTCGGAGAGATGTTGTAATGGATGACCTTGGTCATCAATTTGTATTAAGTTTTAAACTTTCACAATTGGAATTTTTTTCCCACCTTAAATTCATCCGAGCTTTCGTTAATGGCTTGTGCAATCTCTACTTTCAAGGGTGAGGGGTAACCTGATTTGGGGTATTGGACATTCCTGGCAGTAGGTCGGTTATAGTGAAGATAAGAGGCTATAATATCAGGGTTGACTTTAACCTCTTTTCCCCTCACCATACTTTTGATTACCTTTCCTGACCCTGAAATCTTCATATGCTTATAAAATTCTATCACCACATTTCGAAAATACCCATCTACCTGGTTAAAAAAGCAATCCAGTCCTCTATCTAACAGAATACAGATGACCATTGGATTGTCTATTTAATTCCTAAGAACCTGTCTCTCATAGGTCACACCTCTTTTTGGCATAGAAGCTTCCCATGCTTCTTGCTCCTTGGCCTGAGATTTCCTCCTTTTTGCTTGCAAAGTTCCTTCTTCTCCTTCTTCTTCAACCTCATTTTCACCAATCCCTGGTACAACCCTTTTTCTTTTTCCAACACCCTTAGAGGACTACTCACCACTACCCTTGCCTTTTTTTTGGGCAGCATGTTTAATGACCATAAAAACTACCATGGCTAAGAGAACTATCCCATTAAGACACTCATTCCTTGATTTGGGACAACTAGATCGGATTCTCCTATCAATCGGGCCATTTAAGATAGGTATTTGTAGATTTGGTGACGAATATGAAGATTTCTAACTAGAAATTCCAAGAAAAACTTCAAATAAATTGAAATGGATGAGATTTAGGCTTACCTTTCTCAAAGCTTTAACAATGATGGATGATTGAAGTCACCTTTGGAGAAAGAAAGCTTTTCCTTGGAGGTTTGGGGAAGTATTTGGAAAGAAAAGAAATGTTTTTAGGTTGAGAGAGAGAGAGAGAGAGAGAGAGAGAGAGAGAGATAGGAGATGTGTTTTTAGGCTTGGCGGCTAAGAATTAGGTTTAGGTTTTGCTTTTTTAAAAGGCCCTAGAGATATGACTTTTTAGGGTTCTGCGATTTCAACCGGTTGAGATAATCTCAATCGGTTGAGTTTTATTTGGTGAACTCTCTATTCTGGTTCAACTGATTGAGACTTGGAACTCAACCGGTTGAGTTTTTCAGTACTTCAAAAAACTCACCCTTCACTGTTTAAACTCTCAATACATCATTCCAAATAATATCAACACCTCCGAATCTCTCTTGATCATGTCAATTCCCATTCTCTTCCTCATCTTAGGCTCCTATGCTTAAAGAATTTGACGGTTTTCCAACGTGTTTAAGCTCAATTAAGGTTCAAAGGAGTTAGACTCAAAATGTGTGGTCTTTTATTGAAATGAATGCCATTGTGTTATCCCCTAAGTGCCATAAATCACAAAATGAATAGAATATAATCCAATTATAACATGTTATGCATTCGTCAGAACATCGTGGACCCAGAATGAAAAGAAAGGCTCAACATATATGAATAGCATATCAAATTTCCACTATATGTGTCAAGACTTCATGATTGCATGATATTTCAACTTCACTCGTTTGATTATGCAGTTGTAAACAAATATGGCCCATGATACAAATATCTCATCAAATTTAGACATCATTCACATGTTTCCTTAAACCACTTATTAGGCTAGAGTTTCTCAAAAGTTCAAAAATTGTTTGGATTTTCTACTAATTTGTATAAATTAATCTACTAAAATAGAAAATATGCTATCAAAAACTAAATTAATCCTTACCCCCCAACTTAAAATATGCAGTGTCCTCAATGCGACAAAATCAAAGTTAAAATTGGGACATGAATTTGGTGGGCAGGGACAAAATTTGTTTTAGATTATCTTCAAACCATGATGGGTGGATCAATGAGATCCACGCAATCCACTACACCATGGAAATGTTCAAAATAGGGCTTTAACCTTTGCCTATTGACTTTGAAAGGTGTGCCATTCTTAGGATTTTGAACTTCGATGGCATAGTAAGGAAATATTTCCTTGATATGATAAGGACCAGACCATTTACTCCTCAATTTTCTGGAAAAAAGATGCAATCG
>BRYF01000013.1:13147500-13150000 GCA_030159135.1 Actinidia polygama
GTTGCAATCAGCATTCACAACTTTTAGTTGTTTCAAGTTAAGTATTTTTTTGTGGCTGTCATTATTTTTATTTTCTATTTATTTTTAAAGTTTTTAAGTCACCCTATTCACCCCCCCTTTAGGACTGATTTCTGGGCCAACAACTGGTATCAGAGCGAGGTCCCTTGGAAAAAGATTTAACCATCTTGGGTAAAGATAACATATGACAAATATAGTTGATACTTCAATGGCTGAAGGCCATTCTACAAATAGGCCACCCCTATTCAATGGCACTAATTATAACTATTGGAAAGCAAGAATCAGGATATACATTCAAGCCACTTTCTATGAGCTTTGGATGTGCATTGTGAATGAACCAAAAGTTTTCACTAAAATGATTGGTGGAGTACTTGTCCCTGAAAAGGAAGAATAATGGAATAAAAATGATTTTAAACCTCTTCAACTTAATTTTAACCCAATGAATATACTTTATTGTATGCTTTAGACCCTAATGAGTTTAATAGAATCTCCACTTGTGAGACTGCAAAAGAGATATGGGATAAACTTGAGATAACCCATAAGGGTACCAATCCAGTAAATGAGTCTAAAATAAGTATGTTAATTCATAGTTATGAACTTTTCAAAATGAAACAAGAAGAGTACATCATTGAAATGTTAACTAGATTTACTGACATAATTAACTCTTTAAAATCTCTTGGTAAGACATATACTAATATTGAAAATGTTAGAAAAATCCTTAGATCACTTCCCAAAGCTTGGGAGCCTGAAGTGACAGCCATTCAGGAGGTCAAAGACCTAAATGTGATGTCCTTGATGAATTAATGGGATCTCTTATGACCCATGAACCCAACATCAAAGTTGATGAGGAGGAGACAAAGAAAAAGAGCATAGCCTTTAAGTCCAAAATTGAAGAAAAAGAGAGTGAAGATATTAGTGATGGTGACATTGCCTTGATCACTTGAAAGTTCAGAAAGTGAAGAACACTTGTGGTTGATCTCCTTAAAAAGTTGGTTAAGGCCTCTCATCTCATTGAGTTGCTTTAACTTGTTGCAATCAGCATCCACAACTTTTAGTGGTTTCAAGTTAAGTGTTTTTTTGTGGCTGCCATTATTTTTATTTTCCATTTATTTTTAAAGTTTTTAAGTCACCCTATTAACCCCCTTTAGAGCTGACTTCTGGGCCAACAGTATCATCGCTGCAAGCCCTCATGAGACACCACTAGTCTACTAGGGGAAACCTAGGGGTTTAAAGGGTTGATACATACGCTAAATGCATTCGGAACTCTTACGAAATGACAGATTATGTTTTTGTTTTTTAGTTTTGCTAGGGGCTACCAAAAGGTTAGTTGGAGTGTGATTGGATTGCATAATTGTAGTCCAAGCACCGTTAAACCAATCTAAGTTGGCCCTAGATTAGTTTAATTATGTCTTTTGATCGTATTTCGTACTTATAGTCGTGTTTGAGTTCATTATAGGTTAATGTTGATAAAAAGGAAGAATTAGAGGAAAGAAAGAAGAGGAAATAATCAACCAAAGATGAAAAAAAATACACTGACCGTTCGAACGTTTGAAATCAAAGGGAATGGACCGTTTGAACTATAAGAAGAAAATGCACTGACCTTTCGAACGATTGAAATCAAAGGGGATGGACCGTTCGAACGCCAAGAGAAAAAAGTTGTCTTCGTTTGAACGATCTATCTTACAGTTCGAAATATGTGACACCTAATAATTAGAGTTTGTCTTATTGTTCGAACAATCTATCTTACATTTCGAAATATGAGAGAGTTGAAAAGTGAAAATTTGCTTAACCATTCGAACGATCCATCAAGCGCAAAACTGTCCATTCGAACGCACTGAGAAAATTGTACTATTTGTTCGAACGATGGTTGGAAGGCAAAAGTGGGCATTCGAACGCTGACAGATTTTTCTGGAAACCAGTCTTAGTATTTTGGCCATAACTTTTTACTCCGATGTCTGATTGAGCTTATTTTTGATACGTTGAAAAGAAGACTTCAAGGGCTACAATTTTGTATATCATTGGCTAAATCGATCTCTAAAGTGATCAAATTTAATCTGCAACGTACAAACCAATAAGAAAGTTTTATAGTTTCCTAATTCGACTAGGACTCGAATTTGTAAAGTCCTATAAATAGTTCGTTATGTTTTATGAACGAAAGATGCCTTATTTTTAGGGTTTATTTACAGCCTTTTACTTTATTTTTCATATTGCTCTTAGGTTTTATATTATTTTTGTAATTACTTTTAAGTTTTTATTAATTTAATGCAAGTTTTTACCGTAATGCTTTCAATACATCGTTGTTTGTTTTCGTTAGCCATGCTTGGCTAATTTTTCCAACTCGGAATCAATTTTGAAGGTTGATTGGGGATCAAGGATGAACAATGAAGGTGAATTTAATATCACCGATTTATTTTCTTAATTTTTATTCTTCTTCATTTTAGATAGTTTCGAAAACATAGGACATTCTATTCTGTTCGGTAAC
>BRYF01000013.1:13190000-13192500 GCA_030159135.1 Actinidia polygama
TTATATGCTAGCATCATTAAGAGTGGGCCCCTTTTTATTCAATGAGTTTGATTATGTATCTGCAGTTGTCGCCTATATTGCATTTTACTTTTTTCCAAATTTATCAAAAAAGTAAAAAAAAAAAACTTATTACCGTTTATTAATTTAACTTGTCTTCTTTTCCTTTATTTTTCTTTTTTTCATGTAGCATTTGTAAGGAGGAAAAACAATAAAAAGTAAAAAATAAAAAAAAATCACTGCATATGTTACACCCTAACAGCATGTTTGGCGTTAGGAGATGATCCCAGAGTTGGGTTTCTCCTGATTTCTTCTCCATTTCAGACCACTTCTCCGGTATTTGGGGTAATCTTTCTCTCCCTCATTTCTTCTCCAATCGCCTTCGAAATCCCTCCACAGGCGGATATGCGACGGACAGGGGTACCCCTGTCCGTGGGCACGCGGTAGTCTGCGTGGTGGTGAAATGACCACTGTACCCTCATTTTTTGCTTGATGATTACTGTTTTAGCCCTTGATCCCCTTTTGTTCGCACTTCGCAGGACGTCTCTCTCGCGCGGCTTAACAATCGATTTTGGGGAAGACGAACCAGTGGGTTAATTTTATTTGGGTAAATTACATTGACCTCCCCTGAGGTTATAGGTTAATACACAAAGAAACTTTGATATTTAAGAAATTATAATTACTTCCCCTGAAGTTTGAAACTTATAATAGATTCTCTCAATTTAACCCCCCAAAAAATATTTCTAAATTATATATTAATATTTAAATTTATTTTTTACTTGATGTTGATTTTATTTATTTGTTTATTTGGATTTTGCATAAATCGAGTACCAATTTTGTGAACAAAATTTATGAATTGGGGTGAATTGGGGGTAATCGAGTCAATTTTCACAAAAAAAATTAGAGATTTATACTGAATTATACATTAGGCGACAAATTTTCACAAATATATTAGGTAAATTTTCTAGAATAAATCTTAGGTCACTAATATTTATGTATGTATGTATGTATGAATTATCCAGAGATATAAAATAGTTTAAATTTTTACCAAAAAGTTCAGTGAAAATATATTAGGCACAAAAAAAATATATTAGGCAGTATAGAGTCAATTTTCACAAAAAAAATATTAGAGATTTACACTGAATTATATATTAGGCAACAAAAAAATATATTAGGCACAAAAATATTTTTGTCAACAATTTTCACAAAATGAAGTAAAATATTTAGTTTAAAAAAATATTTTTTATTTTTTAAAAAATAATTGGGTGAATTGGTGAATTTTTTTGTCAGTATAGAGTCAATTTTCAGTCTATATTAGACAAACTGAATGTTTTGGTAGAAATTAAAATTATTTTATACATTTTTTTTGGTTTATTAATCTATAATTACTAAATTAGAGAGAAATGGTAAGATGACCGAATTGGGGTGCCACAATTTGAATTTATGCCTAATATATTACTACATAATTAATTTTGGATAATTTAATCAAAATAAAATTTGAATTATATAATTTTAAATTATATAATAATATTTAAAGTGAAAAATCTTATTTTAATCATCTAAATATTAATTAATATATATTTTATCTAATTAAACGAAATTATATTTCATATTAACAATTAATTAATTAAGTGGGGGTAATTTTGTCTTTTAACATTTTATTCCATCATACTAAATCCCCTTCTCCAAAACACATCCAAACACCAAATTATAAATCCACCTTTCTTAAAAGGTGGGGCCCCCCTTATTATAAATCATCCCTCATTTCAAATCCACCCTCAAATCCACCCTCATTCCAAATCCACCAAAATCATCTCCTGCTGCCAAACGGGATGTAACATCGTTAAGAGTTGGGCCCTTCAAATTTCTATTATTTTCACTGTGGCCGCCACTTACATAAGCATGATTTCTATATGTTTTGGGGCTTACCCAAATGGGTCCATTGGCGTTATGGAAAGAAAAGGATTGAAAATGGTATGCCTGGCCATTTGCATTAAAGTTATTTAAGTCGTTGGTGGAGATTCATTTTCTTGCTCCTGAAATTTAAAAATTCTTGACAGATTCCAATTAACCCCTAATAAATATGGAAAGTGACTTGAAAGTCAATTGTTGAACGAAAATCCATTCTATTCTATGATTAATGGCTGCATGTTGCAACAGCCGTACATATTCATTTATTTTTAATTATTTTTGTTTTGAAAGTTGTGTTAGTCATTTTGACATAATTTTCGTTCTATTTATGAGTAAAAAGTAATTTTAAAAATTGAGAAAAAATAGATATTTGAGAAGCTCCATTTATTTTATTTTTTTATCTTATGTGTTAGGATAATTTATTTTTTTTAATATAAATTCAGCTACAAACATAATATGTTTTAGAGGGTTTATTTTTTGAAATGAAGATTTTATTCCATCTATGTTTCATCTACGAAATCTTATTCCTAGTTTTCTCTCCCAATCAATAGGATATTATCTCTCTCTTGATTGTTGTATTAGATTCACAATT
>BRYF01000013.1:13227500-13232500 GCA_030159135.1 Actinidia polygama
ATTCAAATGATCTCTTGGCAACCTTACAATCTCCGCTACTCACCAAGCTTCAATTCATCAATCAACGGAGTGGAATTTGAGCAGTGGCTGCGTAATTCCATAGGTTATGCTTATTCCAAGGGAACCTTAGTTCTCATCTTACTGCAACTCGCTAAACAAAGGATCTTCGCAAGCTACAGAGGATCTTTGCAAACTAAATTATAAAATACTAGTTATATATATGGTTTGAATTTGAATTAAAATTTATTGAGTAATTAATATTTTTTATTTTATACATTACTAGGGTATTGTGGTCATTTTTCAAAATTAGTTATAGTTGCAAATAATTTCAGAAACTATAGGGAATGTCTCTGTATTTAACAAAAACTACGTGAGAGATCTACGTCATATTATCAAAAGTTTTTTTGTCTACGTAATTTTATCAAAAGTTTTTTTTGAACTTCCGTTAACATAGTTAAAAAGTTGTAGTTTAATCCAAAATCACAAGAAGATAAACTTCATATGAGACAAACCACAAGGTGGTAAATTGAATTTTGCTCATAAAAAAAATTATTAGAAAAAACGACAACAATGCCATAATTAATCCAAATAATTATGAATTACTATGATCTTAATAAATATAAATTAGTTGGGGTATTTTAGTTTTTAAATACTTTAATGACTTTAGAATTAATTCAAAAGCACCTGGAACAAGCTTTTACAAAAATCAACTTTCAACTCCCATTTTTAGCTTCCTATAATTACCTAAAATCTAGTTTTAGATTTTAAAATTCTTGACAAATACTCGAAAACTATTTTTAGAGCATTCATAATCTAAAATCCACTCCTAAAAGCTATAAAAATCCCCGTAAATCTCATTTTTGACAAAATAAACCAAGTAAATAAGACCCATGGGTATGGCTCGAAAGAAAAAAAGCCCAAAATATCACACAGATGGGTAAAGTAGAGTATGTTTTCTTTTGTTTAGTTGTGTCCATGTTATGTAGTGTTTGGAATATGCCCCTTGTAAACGTGTACGTGTAGCACCGCATTTGTAAATTTTCTTTTTATCCAGCCCTTTTAATTACCAAAAAAAAAAACTGGTGTGATTTGGGTGCTACTGTAAGTAAAATCAGTATATCAATTTTTTTGATCATTTTAAGAGTACATATTATACTGGGACGTATACAAAGTTTTCGAGGTTTCATCCAAAACATGAAGGATATTCATGAAATTTTAATAATTGTGTTGTGGTAGAATTTTGGGGAGAGCAACCAACAGTCAAGCTGCTCTTCGGCCTCGGCACGGGACCTTGGCAAATACTTGGGCGATCTACGCAGCAATGAATAAGCGTTACCGGCGGGGGTGAGGCCGCTCAAAATTCTTTCGGCGTGCGAATCAGACTAAGGCGATCAGAAGCTAAGCAATTAACAAGCAGAGCTCAGTGTGCTAGAGAATTGTGTTGTGTACCTCATAATGTTGGGGGAGCGACCCTTATATAGATGGAGAAAGGAGAGCCGTGTAAGAAAACTAACGTAATCCTTGGACGACTAAGTATGGTAATATATCCCGGAGATATTAGAGATTTAACGGAGATTTGACATCTGGAGGTTATCCCGCAATTGTAGGTGATGAGAAGGAAATAATCTCTTTCGAAGGTAGTTTCCTTGAGGAGATAGAAGACTGAAGGAGATGGAGTTCATATGGAGATAGAAGACTGGAGACCATGTACTTCACCTCGCCCATCCGTGGCATGGAGGCTGGCGAACTTAAGTTCAAGTTTACTGGCGATGAGGCGATTCCTCGCTCGTTGACGAGGTGCAAAAAGCCTGGTGGTGTGAATAGATGAGTGTGGCGAGGTATAGTGGAGATTTCTTTAGAGGTAGACGACATGTTCTCTTGGCGAGGTATGAATATTTTACCCCACATCAGTAGCCCCCCTACTCGGAGTTCCGAGGTGAAACACTTAGGATTTTCGAGTATTAGTTCCGAATATCAGTATCGACGGATGGCACAAGTATCGTGGGAGACAACTATCAGCGAGTGACGTGAATGCGTTTCAATGGTGCTTCTCGAGGAGATGACGCGTGGCGGATGCAGTTACTGCGTTTTATTCAGAGGCAGCCACGTGGGTGAGAGCATTAATAGTGAAATAATGTTTTTTTGGCGGGAAGAACAGCCCGGCAGTGGGAATGACGGTTTTTCATCTCGAGAGTTCAAACGACGCGAGATCTCCACCGTTGATGGGAATGGATCTTGGCCCTCCCGGGATCCTATAAATATAGGGGACCTCCCTTTCATTTTCGTTCTCCGCTTGTTACCAAACTGTTGACCTTGCTCCGACGCGCATCTCGCCCCAAACAGCTCACCTCTTCCCAACTTTAGTAAGTATCCACTCATCATTGCCTTTTTTCATTATCCTTCAGTGCATGTCCAGTAGGGCCGAATTAGGGGAGAGTTGAGCAAATTCTTTGCCTTCTTGGATATCCGACCACTTGAGAGGAAAATCCTATATGACCGACGACGTAAACCAATCCCCCTCTTCGCCCCTCGAGGACTCCATTCATAGCAATATACTCGCTAACATGGACACCTCTAATCTGGCCAAGGAGGTCAACATAATGACCCAAGGCGATTTAGATCATCTTAGGGAAACATATTCTTTTCCTCTTGGAGTCCAAACAAGGATTCCTGACGAGGGCGAGGTGGCCTTTTACGAGGATGTCTTTCCAGCCTGTCTAAGGTTCCCTATCCATCCTATCGTTAGGAGGATATTGAACAATTATAAGATTTGTCCTGCACAACTTTCCCCCAATACCTGGAGAAGTGTTATCTGTTCGCTAGTCATTTGGCGACACTTCAAACGCCACATGTCTTGAGACGAGTTTAGGTGCATGTACTCTCTCAGCCCTCTGCCAAAATCGGGATGGTACTACTTCAAGTCCAAGCTCGACAAGAACATACTGAGAGGAGCACCGAGCAATGTCAAGGGATGGAAAAAAAGGTTTTTCTTCACCTCGGGAGATAAATGAGAGTTTTTTTCGAGCATGCCCTTGGCCGAAGGAATCCCGTGAGTCCCCCGATCTTGGGGCATGCCAGGTGGGTCCCCCTGCACTTTTAATTTTGCTTAAATTTTTTTATGTACTTTTGCTCGCCTTATTGATGTTAATGGTTATTTTCAGAGAAACGGGTCAATACGTTACCCGCCTTGTCCGAGACCGATGCGAGGAGGATGACAGAGGTTCTCGAAAAAATTCATCCTGGGGGCTACTTCGAGGTCATCATTTGGGTTTGATTGTTTGGTGATTTTCACCTCGGGGACTCTTTCAGGTTCTTCGGCTATATCATGCATGAATTCAGCAATAAAATCAGTTAAGGCTTGGCCTTTGATCGCCATTCTTGGTCTATAATTAATATGGAATTCACTGAGCTCGATGGCCCATTTGAGGAGCCTTCCTGAAGTTTTAGGTCGTTGAAGAATTTGTTTCAGTGGTTGATCAGTTATTACAGCTATCGGATGTGCTTGAAAATAATGGCGAAGTTTCCTAGCGGCGATAAGGAGGGCGTAGGCGAGCTTCTCGATTTTCAGATATATCTTATTTCTACTCCCATTAGGACTTTGCTGACATAATATATCGATTTTTGAACCCCGTTTTCTTCTCGGATCAGTACAACATTTATCGCTGTTGGCGAGATGAAGAGGTATACAAATAATTCCTCGCTTGTGGTCGGCACAGTGAGCAAGGGTGGTGAGCCGAGATACTCTTTGAGCTGCTGAAATGCTGTCTTCGATCTTTCGTTCCACTAGAAGGTCTGATTTTTTCTCAGGATTTGAAAGAATGGGAGACACTTGTCGGCTGACTTGGAAACAAATCTGTTAAGGACGGCAATTCACCCGGTCAGTTGTTGCACCTCGTGGATATTCCTGGGTAAACTCATGTCCAGAAGGGTCTGAATCTGATCTGGGTTTGACTCGATTCCACGTTTGATTACCAGAAATCCAAAGAATTTTCCAGATGATACTCCGAAAATACACTTTGAAGGATTCAACAGCATCTGGTATTTTCATAGGATGTCAAACGCTTCCTCAAGGTGGGCGATGTGGTTGGCTGCCTTGAGACTTTTGACTAACATGTCGTCAATATATACGTCCATCGTTTTTCCAATCAATTCCTTGAACATTTTATTGACCAATCTCTGGTATGTTGCCCCAGTATTTTTTAGTCCAAATGCCATGACCACGTAGCAATATAACCCTCGTTCTGTGATGAAAGAAGTCTTTTCCACGTCTGGAGGGAATATTTTGATCTGATGATAACCGGAGAAGGCGTCCATGAAACTTAGGAGTTCATGTTCGGATGTAGCATCAACTATCAGATCAATTTTTGACAAAGAAAAACTATCTTTCAGGCACGCCCTGTTGAGGTGGTGAAGTCAACACATACATACTCTCCACTTCCCCCTGTCTTAGGGGCGACGACAACTTTGGCGAGCCATTCCGGGTAATGGGCCTCCTTGATGACGTTGGCTTTGAAGAGCTTAGCCACTTCTTCTTCGATGACCCTTAGGCGTTCAGGGGCAAATTTTCTCCGCTTCTGGCAAACTGGGGGATTTTTGGGATTGGTGAATAATTTATGCATGGTGATTTGGGGGTCGATGCCTGGAACATCGCCTTGTGACCCAGCGAAGACGTCAAAATATTTCTTCAAGAATTCAACCAGTGCGGAACGTAGGTCGTTGGTTAGTTCAGTACCGATCATAACATGGCGATATGGATAATCTGGGTGTATGGAGATTGGAGTGACTTCTTCAAGGGGTTTGGTGTTTTTGGTTTCTCGGGAATCTACCAGGACAACTAGTTCCACCTCATCCCTCAAAGGCTCTATCTCGGCATTGGCGATCTGTAACTGCTATTGGATTTTTGAGGGAATTTCTGTCTTTATGGCCGAAATGAAGCATTGCCTTGCTACTTTTTGGTCGCCTCTTACCTCGCCCACCCCTGTAGTAGTAGGAAATTTCAT
>BRYF01000013.1:13250000-13252500 GCA_030159135.1 Actinidia polygama
ATCGCCTAGATATGGAGGCTTGTACCTCCTTATAAGCCCTTGGACAATCCTCATCTTGTAAGCCGATTTTTAAGGTTGAGTTAGGCCCATGGGTTCTTCTAACATGGTATCAGAGCTAGTTTTCGAAAGGCCTTCTCCTCTTGAACCGCTCAGCTCACGTTCTCGTCGTGAGTGAAGTCCCACACCTCTTGGACCACTCAGCTCATGCTCTTACTTCACATCTTCACGCTTCGTACGAGGGAGGGTGTGAGTGAAGTCTCACATCACCTAGATACGAAGGTCTATACCTTCTTATAAGCCCTTGGACAACCCTCACCTTGTAAGCCGATTTTCAGGGTTGAGTTAGGTCCATGATTTCTTCTAACAAGCTGGATGAAGAGATTGATTTTGTTGATCTAGATATTTATTTTGCAGAAAAGGGAGATGGAGTAGACGATGCTCGGGGTTGGGGTAGGGAAGAGAAGAAGATGTAGTGAGAGGATGATGGCAGATATGGCTTACGATAATAGTGATTATGGCTGGCGATGCTCGCAGCGGTGTTCAGAAGCTTCCTTTGTTGAGAGAGAGAGAGAGAGACAAATGATGGTTGATTTGGCCACATAATCACACACACAAGCACGCAACACACACATGGTAGATGGGGACGCGATTTAGGCGGTGGTGGCTGGGTCAAGAGTGAGGTCAGGCATGGTGGCTGGGTTTGGGATAGGGTCACCACCACCATTGATGATTGTTGCGAAACCAACGGCTGATTGGCGAGAGAGAGAGAGAGAGATTGCAGATGGGAATTGTGGGGGGTTCAACGATTGTGGCTCGTTGGCAGTTGGATCGATAGTGGTGGGCTGGCGCCGCTGGCCTCTGGTAGTCGATTTGGATTTGGGGTAAATGCCCTCTGGTACCCGATTTAGATTTTGGGTAATTCATTTACGTAACACATACAAGTACATATAATTAAGTTTTTTTTTCTTTTTCTTTTTTTTTATGAGACCAAGTTGGGTTGAAGACCCATTTTTTTTTTTGCAAGTGGTTGAAGACCCAAATTAAAAGGGTATTTTTGACACAAAGTTTTGTTTATCATGGCATGTGCTAGTTGTAGACACTTCATTTTTATCGGCGATAATTTTTAGATTCCGTTGTTAAATCACTGTCCGTACGAAAAAATTGGATATTAAACCCCTAAGCAATCCTTGATCAATTACGATCTTTCAAACTCTTATGAATCATTTGAAACTTTTTAGGAGACCTTTGAGGCTTAGAGATGGTAAGGGGGTAAAGTAATTTGTGCAAAAATTTCCTTGAATGCCCGTTGTAATAAATTTTTTTTCAGTCTTTTTTTTGTAATTAAAACTTTATAATTTTTAAAAATGATTTCTATTTTTTTTAGTATTTTTTAAAAACTTTCTAACAACATAAAATGGGTTTTGATCCGACTTGAAACGAATGAGATATGAATTATTTATACAAAAGTTACACAATTCTGACACATTGAGGATAAAATGGTCATATCTCCTACGTTACAAAGGATATTGGACTAAAAAAAAATGGGCTTGAAAATATTTTTGACGGTCTAAGAATCATTGAAATCGAAGTTCGTATGAGACAGGCCAAGCCCACGAGATTGGTTAACTGAACCAGGATTTTTTAACTCGGGTACGACAGAGGTTTGACCTAGGGTTTTAATTTTTGGTCATTTTAAATAAATTAAATAACCTATAAATCAAGAAATATATTGAAGAATAAGTAGTATGAGTGATGTCTATCACTTGGACTCATCATTTGAAGAGGTTTTCATAAACTAAAAGAATTTCAATCCATTCTCTTCAAAAAATTACAATCAGGTTTGGTTTCTATTGACTTAATACCTCGATTTTGATGATAATAATATACTGTGTTAGTGGTTAATATGTCTACTTAGCGTGCAGTCCATAAGTATTATGTTTCAGAATTTATTTTGATCAAGAAGAACTACAAACACTTTCTGCCCAGAAAGTGCCGACACTTATTGATAAGGTGTCGACACTTGAAGACTTTGAAGCTGCAATGAATAAACCCAATAGAAGTCTTAAACACATCAAGGAAACCATAAATCTCAATGGATCGAAGATCATACACATCCACATAGAAGATATCTCGAAGAACGTGAAGTGATCGATGCTTGAAAAGCCAAGAAAACGAAGAAATATGTTCTGGGTGAGAAGTGTCGGCACCTGTGCAGGAAGTGTCCACACCTCAAGACAGTAGGCAATGATTCAAGTCTGTAAACACAAGTGTCAACACACGTTGATAAAAGAGTCAACACCTTTAGACACTGAGTTAACTAGAATTAAAGTGTTGACACCTGGCTCAGAAAGTGTCGACACCTGAGGACAGTAGTCAAATTCCTTTAAGGCAGATGATCAAGTGTCGACACATGACATAGGAAGTGTCGACAACTTTGGACAATAGCCAAACTTTTGAAGACGGATGATCAAGTGTCAACACATGACTCAGAAAGTATCGA
>BRYF01000013.1:13292500-13295000 GCA_030159135.1 Actinidia polygama
CTACAAGCATCTAAGAGAGCACTTCGATATGCTTGCCACTTTTCTGTGTTTATTTTATCTATCTTGATTCAGTTCCCAAGCGTAGGAACCTACCAGTCCAGCATAATACTCGAAATCTGAGATCGTATCCACAGAGAGCTGATTTACAAGATTTAAGTGTTTTGTTGTAAATAAAGAAAATATAAAATGTATTTTTGTGATTTCTATAAGATTTGTGAAATGAAAAGTAAACTACAAATTATAAAATAGCACGGTTCAAGTACTTAGTCGTCTCTTATTTCAAATATTTCAATTCCTTCTTCTTTTATGAACTCAACCAATTATCATGGTAATTATGAAATTGGTTGGAAGATTTTTCAGTAAAATTGTTATTTTATGTCTAAAGATGTGTTTATGAAATCAATATTGGTTTTCTTTTGATAAGGTTTCAAACACTCAGAATGCAAGGGATCTAAGGATTAATTGTACCAAGTAAAATTGATAACAATTAATCAAAGATGTGTATGATTCTAATTTTAATCTTTAAAACTAAATTCATGATTTTATAAACAAACATTAAAATTATTTTGAAAGAGAAAAAAAATTAGTTCATTAAAGGGTCGAAAGACAACATCGTCCTTGAACCGAGCCTAACTATTTAGCCTATCATATTTGATTAAAAATTAAACATGTTGTTATTTTTAAAAATTAAAATATAATTATACTAAGTATTTAAAAGCGTAAGGAATTAAATACTTGACAGATAAGTAAATTAAGCAATAAAACCAGTTGACATGGCTATAGATTCATTCATTATAGTGGTATAAACCAGCTGACATGGCGGTAGAATCATCCATTATAGTGATTACAGTAAATATAAAGTAAGCATTAAAGTAAGTATAGAAAAAGTATAAAGTCTTCCGACATGGCAATAGAATTGTCCATTATGGTGACAAATTTAAATTAAGCGATAAAATAAGTGATAAAGTATAATTAATTATATATATATAATAAGCAGTAAATACTTAAAACTTAGATTAATTGAAACGACCAAAATAAAGTACAAGTATTTGAGAATTTAAACTATTCTAATTTAGTCAATCTATAACTCGAAATAAAAAGTGTATAAGCTAAATCAAAAACTAAAATTAACTAAAACTCAAAACTTAGAAAACCAACTCTCTTATCTCCAAAAACTAAAACTAAAACTAACCTAAGACTAAAAAAATCTCCACCCTTTTCTATCTATCTCCCTCCTCTTATTTATAGACAAAGAGAGAGAGAACATGAGTGCGAGAGAGAGAGAGAGAGATCCGGGTGAGAGAGGGAGGGAGGGAGACGTGAGGGAGGAACACAAGTCAACAAAGGTGGCTTGTACTTGGGAGTCATCATGACAATTTTTTATTTGGTTGCCATAGGTAACCATGACTTGTGGTGTGAACATGTCTTGGCCAAAGTCAAAGAAGTTGGCTGGCCATTTTCCTAATCATGACAGTGTCAAAGGTATTTGAGGTTGGTTCCTTCCACAGCATTTGCGCCCAATTTGGCCACTGTCCACTGCCCGATCGGTCTCGGTCGAGCAATGCTGGACCGGGTGGGGCTTACATGTTTTGAGCGCCGATTATTTTCTGGATCGATCGGGACTTGTCTGGACCAGTCGGAAAGTTCATAAGATGCATCTTTTACTCTATTTTATCTGAAAAGTCATTTAAAATCTATTCGCACAAAATAACTATTAATTTAAACAATTAATATGCAAAATAAGGCTAAAGTGCGAGGGGATTCGACTAATAAAGTACACTTTTTAGTGTCAATCACGATACTTAAAAAGGGACTGTGAAGTATGGAATTCATTATAAGAAAAGAGGAAATGGTGAGTTGTTGGCGTTTACGGATAGCGACTATGCCAGAGATATGGAAGACATGAAGAGTACATTTGGTTACGTGTTTTTAATGAGTTCAAGTGTTGTTTCATGGTGTTCAAAAAAGCAGCCTATTGTGACTTTATCAACCACAAAAGTTGAGTTTGTGGCAGTTGCAATTTGTGCTTGTCAAGGAGTCTGGACGAAGAGAATTTTAAAGGAGCTGGGACATTCTAATGGAGGTGGTACTACTGTGATGTGTGACAACAGTTCAACCATCAAGCTGTCTAAAAATCCAATTATGCATGGTCGCAACAAGTATATTGATGTGAGGTTTCATTTCTTATGGAATCTTACTAGGGAGGGTACAATTGAATTAGTTCACTGTAGGAATCAGGATCAGGTGGTGAACATAATGACCAAACCATTGAAGCTTGAAGTTTTCTAGAAACTACGAAAGCTGCTGAGAGTATGTGAAATTTTTGGTATAAATTAATTGCTTCACAACATTTAGTTTAAGGGAGGGAATGAAGTAGTTTACTGTAGTTTTTTTTTTTGTTAGAATAAAGTCCTAGTCTTTAGCGACATCTACTTGTATTTGAATTGTTCCAAGTTTCTATTACCATTTGGCTTTATTTTTACTAAGTGGACTAGTTTGT
>BRYF01000013.1:13320000-13322500 GCA_030159135.1 Actinidia polygama
AAATGCTTTATCTGCACTATCGAAAAATGAACAGCAGAGAAGTTGTACATGTCCATTCATGAAACAATGACATGAAAGTTCTGAGCAAGATCTAGATATCCACCAGAGGCTTCTACTTTCTAGCTCTCATTTCACTTCCACATCAATTCATGCGCTATCTAGAGAGATGTACGTATTTGTACAGATTTGGGACTTGTATTTTCATGTGGGGTCAGATAAGAAATTAGAGGTTGAGATGCATGCGATGTATTTCTGAACCCTATTTTTCAATTTTGCACTATATGTGTACTTCCTAAACCGCCCCCCCTCTTGAAACTTCTGGATCGAGAAATACGATCTGGAGTTAATTGCTAACAAATGTAGAGTGTAGAAGTAATTTGGGTGTATCGTAAACAATATCCAAATTAGATATGGTTCGTGCAACTCATGTAATTATACGATATGTTTTTTGTGTCATGATTCATACACTAATCCATGTTAGAATGTCATTAGATTGAGTACAACATCCCATTGGCATATAGTTTTTGGAAAACAAGTAGTACAAGAAGTGCTGGTTGGATTGATTAATTGGAAGTGTAACTAGCCATTTAGCCAAAATTTTAAATCTAGAAAAAGAATTCTGATTGATCCTAGTATATGGAAGCAAAAATAGAAAAAATTAAAAGGAAAAAAGGGGGAGTTGTTTTTGTCTTCAATTCCGTACTCTTTCCTCTTTTCCTTATAATCTGTGCTTATCTTCTTGCTTATTTCCTCTTTAAATAGAATAAGAAAAAAATACTATTTTCCTTTCCTTTTCTTTAAAAATCAAAAACAAAAAACAAAACTTTAAAATGCTCTTTCACTTTGTTTCCTAATTACTCTCTCTTTCACAAGTTTGTACAAGCACATTTATAATACTACAATATAATCGATCAAACCAAATAAGTAATTAGAAGAAATGAAACATGTAGTGGGTTTGATTGGAGAGAACAAAGGCTTGACCAACTGCATCAGTGTTCATAATTGGAAGGCAGACAGGACTAGTTTGAAGAGACGTTTCATAGTTGAGTTGAAACTTCACTCACATGCACTGGTCTCCCATATTTACATCACCTTCACTCTCTCTCTCTCTCCTTCTCTTCCACAAATCTTCCACCTTATCTCTGACCCTCTTACACTATATATAACAACCCTATCGCTCTAACATAACTCACCAAGTTGATCAAGGGAGAAAAAAAAAATTTAGTCATGTCGTCATGGCATTTTATAAAATATAATTCACTTGGATGGGTGTCCGATTTTAAATTTATAGATTCTGTGGCTATCCCGTCATTTTCGATAAAGATTTTGCATAAATAAATTTTATGTATGTCGTCTATGCCTACTCTAGTTGAAAACAGAAGGGGAAATGGTTATTGTGTCGAAACTCGAAAGTGAATAATGCTATTGGATGGTGAAAAGGTGAATAATATCCACTGTCGTCGAATGAAAAGCTGCCACCTCAATCGATTTTGGAGCCAGATTCGGCCCAAATGAAAACACAAATTTCCATCTTGTAATGTTCATTTTTTCTTTTTCTTTTTCTTTTTTTTTTTTGTGTGTGATTGCATTGTTTTTGTATCTCAAGCTTCTTTTGACATTAAAATCAAAAGAAGCTTTTAGATAGCAATTGTAGTACTAAAAGTTATTTATGTATATGATAATTCTGTGATTATAATCTATAACTATATAGATAGCAAGAAGCTTTTAGAGAGCAATAGTAACAAAAACATGTTTCTTGTTTTCTAAAAACAAAATGACGGGCAGCATGTAACTCATCATGATTTAGTTAAGACAAAGTGGGTTTTATATAGAAACAAATTAAGGCTGGTACTTTGCCTTGTCTTTTTAGATACTTATTATTGTTAGTATTACCAAAATAGGAAAAACAAATCTCGTTATGGGACTTTCCCATTTGATAAATAAATTTAGGCTGCATTTAAGGCCAAAAGTGTCATGGTCGTTGTAACTTGACAAATCTTTGCCTAGTAAGGGCAAAAGATGTTAATATTATTAGATTGGCAAATGTAGTACGAAATTCGTAATTTACGTGTGAAATACAATATTAATTTCAATATTGAGGTTAGTAAACTTATATAATTCAAAAATATTCATAGCTAATAATACTATTAAATTTGGTTTTTTTTTAAACTTTAGGTGGCAGTAGATTTAGCTGCTCTCTTGAGTCTATCCTTGTTTTTGCCCAATAGTTCGAGGTAAATTTTTCTTTTTTGATAAAATAAAACAAATTATATATTGTGTTAGAGAACTACATGCACAAAAAAAAATACAAAGAATAATGGAAAAAATAATTATGTAGTCAAATTCATTCAAGGTCGGGGCCAGAAATTTAAATATAGACCATACACAAAGTTTTTTGTATACTTTTCTTTGCACATTTTTGTGCTCGGCTACATTTGGGTTCTGATAACATAGAGAGCAGATAAGATATAACTATACAATTCAATCCGTCCATACTATC
>BRYF01000013.1:13387500-13390000 GCA_030159135.1 Actinidia polygama
ATTGTCTTATAAATTTACAAAAATAACTTTAAAAATATATTTCAACGATGACTTGAGGAAAGGAGTCAACAACTGGAACAAGTTGCATAATTGTTTCAATTAAATTTGAAAAATACCAAATGACACATATTTATCTACAAGAAAAATTAAAGAATAATCTATTTTCCTAGGGAAGTTATTTCCGATCTCTTTCATTTGAGTGCAATTTTATCCATTCACTTGTCAAGTGTGTAAATAATACGGTCAAAACAATCTATTTCACTATATTAAGTCACGGTGTGTAAATAAAATTATTTCCGTTTTTATTGAGACTTGAATTAGTAATATTCTCTCTCTAGAATGATGACATGGAAGAACTCAACAATGAATCAAACACTTTCTTTTTTTCAAACACTTTTGGTTCAAGGGTGGATGGATGGATATAGGAATAAGTGAGATTAATTGACCACAACTAAAAAAAAAATTACGCTGTTAGTTTTTATATAATTTATTATAAATATAATTTTAATCTTATAAAAAATTATTTTTCGAATTTGATTATTTTTTTGACTCCGCTCATGCTTTTGGTCAACGATAATGTAAGTGGTTCCGCGTGTGTGAGGGCTAAAACTGAAAGCCACCAACGAAATTGTCAAATTGCTTTTGTTTTACGTTACCATCATCTCATTTCTGGTGCTAGTGGAACACTTAGGGTGACCCAGAAGACATATACATGAAACATGTCACCACAAGAATGAAGGAGTCTCTATGTTCAACGAAAGCATTTTGGAAGTTCCGTTTCAACAAGTTGTTTTTCCGTGGAAATTAAGGTACCTAATCACTATCACCCTATCTTCTTCATTCCATTTCTATGCTGGTCCAAGGAGCCATTAAGAGCCTATCCAACAGATGTAACAATAAAATATATAGAAAAAATGGTCTACAATGTGAATATTAATGGTATGGTGGTGATGTTTGTTATTTGTGTACAATAAAATATATAGATATATATAGAAAAAATGGTCTACAATGTGAATGTTACTTTTATGGTGATGATGTTGCTATTCGTGATTAATGTTTAGATAATATTTGATGTGAACTTGTATGTATGACACCAACACATTAATGAATGAGTCTAACATAGAGCCCATAATAAACCTTAGTCAGGCCTAATGGTTTATGTTGAGACTTGGTGGTATGCTCTATTTTAAGATTTTGTTTTTGAAACTTTCTGAGCGTTATAAATTTTTAAGTTGGGTCAATTCATATAGAACTTTGCTTCAGCTTTAATCGAGTTCTCCACTAGTGAACGGTGAACTTGGTCCCCTGAATTAATCAATCTTTGAATCAAATACCAAGTTGTAAAAAAAAAAAAAAAACATAAAACGTATAATTAGGTCATGTGGCATCAAAAGTGGGGTACAAATTTAATCATAAACTTTAGTATTATTAATTTTGTTATTGTTGGAAAATAGTACTGAAGCATACTTTACAAGTAGTTAATAAATAATGTAAAATAAGCAGTTCATAAATCTAATGCTGCGAGTAAAATAATGTGACCAATAACATACAAAATATAAAGAAAGAGTTGATCAAGTCGAGTGTTGGACATTGTTTCCTTAAGACAGATTCGCCCCCCACAGAGGTGTTCATGGGTCTAAAAGGCGTCTATCTCAAGGATAAAATGATCACGACACTAAATAAGTAGCACTACAATATTCAGGTCTAGCGGATACAAATATTAGATTCTACTTTCTCAGTGTACAGAATGAATGCAACATGTATGATATAAATCAATGAGAAATTTTTGTCTAATTCTACACAAAATTATGACATTTAATTTTATACAAAAACTTACGGTGTTTCTGATAAAATCAATATGGTATGATGATAAAAAGATAGTATTTTCTATGCAGAAAAATACTACAATTTTGTAAAATTTCAACACTGAAATTCAATACAAAAATATATAAAAAATGATTCAATTTCCACAAAAATTCACCACTGCAAGTACAGAAATAACGTAAGGAAGATAAAATACAAAATTAACCGTATTAAACCAAATCTAGATTGAAATTCGTAAATAATTTTTGACATATCAATCAGAAAATACATATGGAATAGTTTTTTTTTGATCAGCAACATCTGGAATAGTTGCCGAAAACTTTTAACAGACTTCGACGGAATCTGGGCAGTAGACGCCGGATAAACACGTACGTACGTTTCCGGAATCTGGGCAGCAATTCGCGTTCTTCAGAGAGAAAGAAGAAAGGGAAAGGAAAAATCATATATTTAATGGAGGGATTTTTTTTTCTATATATAGAAAAATTCACACTCCTTCGAAACGGTGCCAGCCAAACGCGTCCTTAGGAGAAGTTGCAACTAAAACAGATTAGGATCTTACCCGGTCCATCAAAACGTTTGGGTCGAATCACGTCTAAAAATAATTATTAAATTAGCCTAAGCCTTTTTAATATTATTATTGTTATTATTATTATTTTAGCACACTCGCCCAGAACCG
>BRYF01000013.1:13412500-13415000 GCA_030159135.1 Actinidia polygama
GACTGCAACGTCCAAAGTATAGATTCTAGAGTATTACTTCTAAAACACCATCTGGAAAATTAAAAATTATATTTTAACACCTCCTCTTAATTTGTAATTTTCAGTTGCTTCTTGAATTTCTCAGTAGTAATAGCTTTTGTGAGCATGTCTGCTGGCTGATCATTTGTGTTGATAAAATGGAGAGTAATTTCTGCTTTGCTTACCAAATCTCAAATGAAATGATGTCGAAGCTCAATGTGCTTTGATCGAGCATGAAACACGGGGTTTTTTGACATAACAATCGTAGACATATTGTCACAGTGAATACTAGTTGGCAGTTGCTGCGATTACTGCAAATCTGATAGAATTCTTCCTAGCCAAATGGCTTCACATGATGCATCTGTTGCTGCGATGTACTCGGCTTCAGCTGAGGATAATGCCACTGTTTTTTGCTTCTTAGAACTCCAAGAAATTACCTTGGTGCCAAGATAAAACAAATAACCTGATGTACTTTTTCTGTCATCCAACGAACCAGCCCAATCACTGGCAGTAAAACCAGCTAGTTTGTTATCATCTTCTTTCTCATATAAGAGACCATACGTCCTTGTTCCTTGAAGATACCTCAGCACCCTTTTAGCTGCTGCATAATGAAGCTTGCTTGGATCATTCATAAACCTGGAAATCATGCTTACTGAATACATGATATCTAGCCTTGCATTGGTGACATAAATCAAAGAACCAACAAGGCTTTGCAAGATTTTCGGATCTTCCTTATCAGCACCATCATTTTGTAACAACTTCTCATTTAATGCCATCGGTATTGATACTGATTTGCACTTATCATTTTGGAACTTTTTTAATAAATCATCTATGTACTTTTCTTGAGATATAAAAATCTCACCTTTTGATTGCTTCACTTGGATTCCAAGAAAATACTTCATAAGACCTAAGTCACTCATCTCAAATTCTTTCATCATTTTTTGTTTAAAATCTTCAATCATCTGTGTACTTGTGCCCATGTAAATCAAGTCATCTACATATAAGCCCACAAAAAAAATCTTGCTTACCTTTATTCTTTACATAGAGTGATGGCTCATTCAGACTTCTTTGGAATCCATTTTGGCAAAAATATCTGTCAATCCTGCTATTCCAAGCTATAGTCGCTTGTTTTAAGCCATAGAGTGCCTTTCGGAGTCGATACACCTTGTCTTCATTTTCTTTTACCTCGTAGCCTTGAGGCTGCTCCACGTACACTTCTTCTTCAAGCTCTCCATTGAGAAACGCTGATTTGACATCTAGTTGATACACATTTAACTCCAATTGAGCTGCAAGAGCAAGAACGATTCGAATAGTTTCCATGCGGGCAACCAACGCAAAAGTTTCGTTAAAATCGATTCCGGGCTGCTGAGAATAGCCCTTTGCTACCAGCCTTGCTTAGTGCTTTTGAATAGAGCCATCTTCTTTGAATTTAGTCTTGTAAACCCACTTTAAGCCAATCACATCTTTTCCCTCCGGCAAGTCCACGAGTTCCCAAGTTTTATTATTTTGAATAGTAGCAATTTCTTCATCCATCGTCTTTTTCCACACCTTTTGTTTTGAGGTTTCTTCAAAATTTGTCGGTTCACATGAGAAAAAAGAAACATCACAGGATTCATAAATCTCTCTCAAAGAACGCATCTTCCTTGGTGGTGAATCTGAACTTTCTTGACTTGAAGAACTTGAGGCCAGAGATCTTGTGGGACTTGAAGAGGATTGAGATTGCTCTTATTGATTTACTGTTGGTTCCAGAAACTCATATGTTATTGGTGCTTGAGTGAGTTTTTGATCCCAACTCCAAGCTGCCATTTCACGAACACCACATCTCTTGCAACCACGAGCTTATTGGTTTTCAGATTAAACAACCGGTAGCCTTTTGACTCGTTACTATAGCCAATGAAGATGAGTTTTTCACCCTTCTCATCAAATTTGTCTCTTTCATGAGAGACTAACGCATATGCAATGCACCCAAAAACTTTCAAGTGATTTACCACTGGCTTTCTTTTATTCCATGCTTCAAATGGAGTCTTGTTCCCCACAGCTTTGGTTGGTGATCGATTGAGAATATATATTGCTGAATTAACAGCTTCAGCCCAAAATTTATTGGGTAGACCTTTGCCTTTCAACATACTCCGAGCCATCTCCGCAATGGTTCGATTTCTTTCTGCCACCCCATTTTGCTGTGGACTTCGTCTAATTGTGAGTTGCCTTTGAATTCCCTTCTCTTTGCAATACTCGATGAATGGAGTGTATAAGAATTCTCCTCCATGATCAGTTCGTGGAGTCTTGATCTCATGCCCACTTTGTTTTTCCGCCAAGGCTTTGAAATGAAGAAAAGCTGAAAATGCCTCGGACTTTTGAGCAAGAAAGAAAATCCACATCATCCTTGTATAATCATCCACAAAGAGAATGAAATATCTTCTATTGTTTAGCGAGGCAGTCCTGGTAGGACCACAAATATCAGCATGCACCAACTCTAGTGGCG
>BRYF01000013.1:13422500-13425000 GCA_030159135.1 Actinidia polygama
AGAGGCTAGAATTTTAAAAATCAAAGGACAATTTTCTAATTTTTTTTTTATTTTTTTTAAGTGTCCCTTTATTGCATGGGCTCGTGGCTTTGTCCAAGGGCCGGCGGTGCCTGTGGTCTCAATATTATAAAAATTAAAAGAATCTAAAGTGGATTTGAGGTTGATGTAGGTGAATTACAGGAGTAATTAATTCTTATCAGATGATTTGATACGATTTTTTGGTTACCAGCTAGTTATATTCAGCATTTAAGTTACATGGGTAGATTAGTTGTTTTTGAACAATTCTAATTATCTGCTTTTATTGTTCTTTGAGTATACACAACACATGGTGACACTAGGTAGGACCACCACAGGATGTTCTTCCCTTTTCACTTTTTTAAATAAAAAAAAAACTAACAATATCGAAAGAGTTTGCTTATTACCCAAGTCTAGTGACGAGAGCGTTAGTGGGGGAAGGACGGACAGGGTGGGACCTAAATATACAATCAAATCAAATAGGATGGGCATGCATAATTATAACATAGCCTAATTAGTACAAAAATATTCACTAATTATTGTATAATTGTTGGTTATGTTGGTAAAAGTGATCTTCTTGGGATTCTTCATGTCTCCACTTTTGCATGTACATGGGTAGTAGATAATTCCAAATATTATAACCCTAATTATTGTGCTTTTGAAATAATTATGGCAGAGTGTCCAATTGCTTTTGAAAGTTTGTTCTAGGCTAAGAAATTATTTTCTAAAATCGTAACATTGGCCGAGTTGAGTTGAAATGGTGTAATGTTTCATTATTTATCGGTCACGTGATAAAAGTGGTGTTTGATAATACACTTTGTGCTTGACGTGAGCGTTGAGTTGTCGGCCACACATCAAACTTTGGCTCCACTTTTTACACATGGTTGCTCGTAAGTGAAAAGTTGCGCCACTTAAGCTCAGACACGTGGTTTAATGATTTCATAAAATACTTACTCGCTCAATAATATTCTCATTGACTCAGATCTGAAAGGAATAGTAAATAGACAGTGTTATCTCTCATTTTTATTTTTATTTATTACTTATATTTGAAACGACTTATTTTCATAACTTAAATCTGCGCTGTCACAATATTTATTAAGAAACATTGAATTTGCCATTGCCCTTCAAAATATTATTTCGGTGTATAATAATATTTTCAATAATGTTTTCTTCAAATGAGTCCCTTTGAGACCCCAAACTCTTTTAGTCAAGTCACAAAGCATTATTCTTGTGATTTAAACGTGAATACATCAACTAAGGAATTTTGGACTCTAAATACAACATGACAGAATCATCCCATGGAATTTAGTTCAATTGGAATCATTTCTCAAAGTTGAGAAAGAAAAAGCTCTCCCCAATTCCAAGTAGAGAGCAAAAGAATATTGCTACCTAATCTAATTTCCTTAATACAACCTTAAGATATAATATTCTCACAAATTACGCATCAATATATTCGTATATTTTTAATCAAAAAAATAATAATTCATGCGTGTGACTATTCATGCATGATTATTAGCATTGTTATAAACATAAGTTTCGTGCACTGGATCCATCTGACCAGGGTTCTAAATTTATATTTTTGAGAATCTTTATGCACTTGAGAGCCAGCCTCTTCTTCATTAGGCGGCCACGAAAATGAAGCAAAAGGGTTTTCTGTTTTTCTGTTTCTTTTTTCAAAAGGTTTAGATTTGAATACACTTAGACCCTGTTTGGATACATATATTTTAAAACTATGAATTTCAAATTCCTAAGGATTTTAAATTCTCCATTTGGATGCATTTAAAAAAAAAAAAAAGATTTTAATTATATGGACTTCAATTAACACATATTTTGGTGAGAGAGAGGGAGAAAAAGTATAGGAGAGAGGAAATCAGGGAGAGAGAGAGGAGATTAGAGTGAAGTATTGGAGATAAAGTTGAGATAGGTGGAGAGATTTGTCAAACAACATCTATTTTGGAGTTATTTGAAATTTCTTCATTTTCATCTTGAAATCAAGATCTTGAGATTCAAGAGGTGAATTTCTTGATTTCAAATCCTTAGATCTATTCGGCATCCAAACACACTTGACGAATTTGAGGTAAATATTTAAAATCCCTAAATTTAAAATTCTAGTATCCAAACGTAACCTTTTTAACTCTTAGTCTTAGTGTTCATCTGGAACAGTATGCTATCAAACGTAAGCCAAGGACTCAAAAGGGATTGTAGGCACAAAATATTTTCTATTCCCCCCAAAAATGATCTCAAATTTTCCAGGCGGCCAAACACAAGTAAGAATGAGTGTATATATTTATAATTCTTCATACTTCCACATGCCCTTGTTTTTAACTCCGTATAAGTTGTGTTTTCTAAGATTGACAAACAATTTGAGACAGGAGATTGTTTAAGCCATAATTGCATACCAATTACATGTAATAGGTAATATAAATTAGCAACAGATGTCACTTTTGCACAAAAATTAATTTCAGAAAAAATCTTAACAATAGTT
>BRYF01000013.1:13432500-13435000 GCA_030159135.1 Actinidia polygama
TTACCTTCTTCAAGCTTATTGGAGCTTTCGATGGCTTTCTAGTGCTTGGGATTTGACTCTCCAAGCTTTTCTTCCCTTCTTCTCCCTTCTCTTCTTCCTTCTTTCTCTTCTTCTCTTTTCTCTTTTTTCTTCTCTTTCTCTCTCTACGTGATTGTGGGTGTGTGGGAGTGTTTGGGTATACAAGTGTTTATGGTCAAACACATGGGAATTTATCCCATGTGCCCACCCCCAACTACTCTAGTTGTAACTTAGCTTCCCATTGGCCACTTAGGTCACTTTGATTCTAAAGTTGAATAATTACAATCTGACATAAGAATAATTAAAATTAACATTGAGGCATAATTGAAGGAAATTAATGGGTTCGGGCATTACATAAGTCCTAAAATCATAATTACTCAAGTTAATTAGAGTACGGTTCATGAGTTACACAGTTAAATATATATTATTGCAAAATGTAATTTAGTCTTTGAGCTTGAAAGTTTTAATCTAATTTTCTCAATGTTTTGAGTTTTTAATAACCTTGAAAATACCATAAGAAAATCTGATTGGTCAAAGTTAATTATGCATAATTTTTTAATTAAAAAGTTAAACTCCCCTTCACTAATTAGACTTTTTTCGTACATAATCCTACCATAAATGCAAATTAATTCTTATAAGAATGTAATTAATTTGAAAAAGAATAAGACTTTTTCATAAGTTACGCTATAAAAATGTTAATCCATCCAAGTTATGGAAATAATCTTAAGAAGGTCTTTTATATATTTCCTTATAAATTTCAAATCTCATAAATTACTTTGTATTATATTCCCATCCCAACCATAATTGATTTTAATGGTAATAAAACCCTAAAATAGGACCTTGGTAGTAGTAAGGTAACAGCCATATATATGATAGCACAAAAATTAACTGCATGTCCCTCCCTCTCTAAACGTAAATCGAAAACTCACGTCATAATGGAACATGTTTTGACTCCATATTTTTTTAAGTACTTTACATGTTAAGTTTTATGTGATATGCAACTTTTAATCTACTGCATTAAAAGGGTTAGAAATACGATTCATCAATAAAATTAAAGTTAATATGAGACATCTCCGAGTGTTAATATGACACAAGTGTTCTATTTCTTTAATTTGTATTATTGAGATTTGTTTTTTGCTATAGGTGCCTCCGGAACTTATGGAGTGCTCTTTTGTATAGTTGGTAAGAATAAAGAAATTTTTTATTGTTAGATTGAAGTTGTTCATGTTGTGTTCGGATAAAGAATTTGATGGAATACAGCAAAAGAGGAACATATGATTTAAATTTAATCTTTTTTTTTTTTTCTTTCACAAATTTTCCAAGATTAGTTATAATTTCCTTTTCTTAATTAGG
Source organism: Actinidia polygama (assembly GCA_030159135.1). Classification (NCBI taxonomy): domain Eukaryota; kingdom Viridiplantae; phylum Streptophyta; class Magnoliopsida; order Ericales; family Actinidiaceae; genus Actinidia; species Actinidia polygama. The sequence continues at coordinate 13,433,872 of BRYF01000013.1, forward strand.
AGGGTATGTGCCTTCTAGACTTGTATTGTATCTAAACAATATCAACTACTCATTAATGTTGAACGTACACTTGTTTTCATATTATGCATCATGTTTTTCATATATCTAATCTAACTACTATTATATGTTTATATGATTTATAGTTTCAAATCGTAAATTTAATTTATTTACAGAATAAAATATGTTCACAACAACTTTCTGAAAAAAAACGTTAAGAAAATATTAATATTATAATAACTATATTTGCATATCAATTGAAGGTTTTGGACTTCCATCCGAATCTGTATTCGGTCTAGGAGAACCAAGCTTTTATAAAAATTTAGAATACAAGAGTATACTAAATTAAAATAGACCCAATCCAATTTGCAACGACATACAAGTATGATTTAATATTGGCTTTTGTAATACATGCCTTGTAACCATATATTAGAAGCTAAAATCTTGGTTATATGATATTAGATCTTTGTGGATATTTTTCTTTCTTTTTTTAACTCGAGTAAGCAACATTTTGAGAGGCGGAGGGAATCATCAGAGCCTCATTGAGAGGTAAGAGTATGGCCAACAACCAGAAGGTCTTGGAGCTCTACTTGGCTACTTGTCATATTAGAGTGGATCCACAAATCAGAACCATGATCTGCTAATAGGGCGGTGTTTAACTATTTTAATCTACTTTGATGTTTTCCAAATGATTTTCCATCGTCCTTTTTGTAATTCTAAAATGTTAAGATGCACAACTTTCAGACATGAGATTCACTCTTTATAAAACTGTTTTTGAATTGAATTTTTTTTTAAAAAAATAAAAAATAAAAAATTGGAGGTCGCAAAATCTCACCCCGAGATTGTTGTTTTTATTCCAATGACTAAACTCGCATGAGGAACTAAATTAAAGGGTAACTCACTATCCAACGGTCAAAAATTATATCTCCACTCTTATTCTGTATATTATCTCATTCTAATCAAATGGAATACATCTAATAATTCTATCAATTGCAGCTAATAAGCTGCATCAAAAATGCTCTTATCCCAATTATTCTCAATTCCCTCAAAATGTAATTCATGTTTGATGCAAACAAACACGACTTGCTCTCATTCATCCTCACAACTTTAGGCCTCATTTGAATACGTAAAT
>BRYF01000013.1:13482500-13487500 GCA_030159135.1 Actinidia polygama
GGGTAGGACCCGACTCGAACCCGACCAAAACCGACTGATGGACAGCCCTAGTCTAAGATTAGTCTTGTCCTAAAAAAATGATAAATATTAATAAAAAAAAGGTTAGGCGGTGAATTACACGCCAAGAAGAGCGTGATAGGATATTTAAACTTGGGAATAAACATCGAATTAGTGAAAACAGCAGGTTGGTCAGGGATGGACGCACAAGTAGATAGACTCGGATAATATTAACTGACGAGGAACCACATCATCGGATACTAAAATATATTGTCCACTTGTCCCAAGGAACGAAACGTGTCCAAAAAGCAATGGTCGGACACATTTGGGTCGGATTTACCAAGTGATCCTTTTCCTTTCTTGGGGCTCCATGGGACACACAACCACGACTATCACTTTTGGACGCAAAAATATAAGATTGGACCCATTTACTTTTACGAACTGTTGGCCTTAGGAAGTCATTGTATTTTATAAAGTAAAAATTCCAATTGCACCCTATATTAATATGTATTGTCGATACATTGTATAAAATGTGATGTTTCTAATAAAATTTGACCACAATACAATGAGGTAGAGTGCAACCTAACTTGCTATTTGTTCTTTTAATGGAGTGCGCTCCAACAAAAAGGTGGATAAAGTTATATCATTGCACGAGAACTCATTGCATTGTGACCGAACTTACTCGGTCTCACAACTTTAAAAGAATAGTGAGCCCCACTTTTATATTTAAGGCCCAAAAGTGATCATATGAATCTTTTTATGTGGAAGTCAACCAATCACAAATGTAGATAATATTCTCATTATACTAACAAGAAAAATTGTCGCGTTACAGTAAAGTTATATTTATTCACTTTTTAAAATAAGATGAATATTATCTATATTTGTGTGTGTGTGTATATATATATATATATATATATATATATATATATATATATATGGTGGTGAGAGTAGAGAGAGAGAGAAAGAGAAAGAAGGATTGTATATATGAGAAGTTAGGCTTACAAAGGGAGAGAATGAGAGTTTATATAGACAAACTAAGTTATGGTAAAAAGACTAATCTACCCCTAGGGTATATACAATAGAAATATATCAACAACACCCCCCTCAAATTCAAGGGGTTTTTGTAAAGACCAACTTGAGTTTACTGACGAGAGCATTAAAACGACCAGGTAGGAGAGATTTGAAAAAAATATCAGCTGTTTGGTCGGCAGAAGAAACAGAAAGAAGATGGACCATACCGCGAACCACATATTGTTGAATAAAGAGGCAGTCAATCTCAATATATTTAGTACGATAATGAAAAACATCATTGTAAGCAATCAATATGGCACTGCGATTATCACAATGAAGTACAATAACCCCATAATGACTAATGCCCATGTCCTGAAGAAGCCAGAGGAGTTCTTGTGTAGTGTCAGCAAGAGCACTATACTCAGTCTCAATGCTAGAATGAGCAAGAATAGTCTGCTTCTTACTACGCCAAGAGATAAGGGAGTCTCCTAGAAAGAAGCAGAAGCCGGTGGTAGAACACTGATCTGTAGGATCCCCAGTCCAATCTGCATCAGAATAGGCATGGAGCTGAAGGAAGGACTGATTGGAGAAATGTAGACCATGAAAGAGGGTGCCCTTTACATACCGGAGGATGCGAAGTACGGCAGCATAGTGAGTGGAGCGAGGTGCAGACATGAACTGACTGATAAGATGAACAACATGAGCAATGTTAGAATGTGTAACAGTTAGATAAATAAGGCAGCCGATGAGCTGTCTATATAGGGTAGCATCAGATAGCAGTTCACCATCAAAAGAAGTAAGGCGAACATTAGCTTCCAGAGGAGTAGAGGTAGTCTTACAATCTGAAAGTCCAGCACAGGTAAGAAGATCCGAGACATACTTGGCTTGAGAAAGAGAATATCCAATAGAGCCAGATGAAACTTCAAGACCAAGGAAGTAGCTCAAGGGACCAATGTCTTTCATGTCACGCCCCGTAACACGATCTATGCAGATCGTGGGCGCGTGATGGCCAGCGGCTGATCGCCAAGGCCAACTTACCTGTCTTCTGGTTGATCACCTATGCATTATCATTTAAAATGACATAAATTTTTCTTTTGCGAAAACGTAATCATAATTAGAAGTATTAAAGTGTCACGTCCATACCGTATACAGAGATGTGCCTAAGTTCAAATATTTACATACATCTTATGACCAAATTAATTTATACATGTCATGGCCGTACATTTCTACATAACATAAGGCCCATAGGCCACAAAACTAAATCCACATGACGCCTTTTTCTATGGCTCTTCGGATTGACTACCTGAAATTTATTTTTGAAAACGTAAGCTAAAGCTTAGTGAATAACATCAATGCATGAACATAAAATACCATGGATGATTTCATATCATACATGCATCATATACATAAAATATGTGAGCATGAACATAACTTTTTCTTGAAATATAATTTTCATAAACGTGATGCTCACATAGACATTTCATACATACTTCTATAGTCATACATGACATATCTATAAGATGCACATAGGCATATCATAGCTGAAAACTTGTAACAACTCGGCTGAATTGAGTGACCATATAGGTCGGGTGGCTCTTTAGGCCTGAAATATCTCAATTTGCAGATGATTTTATTTCATGTCCCACATCTACCTTAGGACTATATGACTTTAGGTCCCGTCAGAGAGTACTCCGAGTGTCATCATACATGCATATTCTGAACATATTTTGCTTTTCAATCAATCATATATCCATGGATTTCAATACATAATATAACAACATTTGCATACTTTAAAAGATATGGCATTTATATCTTAATATACTCACTTTATGCATTGAAACATAAAAAACATTTGTATATACGTAATATGCGTCGAAAATCATTTTGAAAATATATAAGTTTTGCCGATGTCATTATGTTTCTCACCTGATTTTTTTTGGTTAGGTTCTACGCTTGGCGTTCCTACAATTTAAGGTAAGACAACGAAATTACTAACTTTAATAATAATTGATTAACATAATAAAATTCTCGACTTAACTTAGATGTTCTCGTCCTAGGTCTAACTCTTTGGGTCATGCACCTAAGTCCTTAATGGTTGGTTAAGAGACATAACTCTCCTTAATTTGCTAAAAATAGTTTTTAAGTGAAAAGGTTGAACTTGACTAAAAATGGTCTTGGCGTTTGAACGTTGGTTTGAGCGTTTGAACACCAAGGTTAAAAATCTGACTTCCGTTCGAACGCTCAACATTGTGCTAGAAGGGCCGTTCGAACGCTGGACCGTTCGAACGCTGTTCTTGGGCGTTCGAACGTTCACTGCATTCAGTGACATGAACAATGACTGGACTTCAAAATTTTTACCAAATCTTCATCAAACTAACTTAAATCTTTCTAAGATATTTAGGTTGTGATATACAACTCAGGGACACTGTTATATCTTAAAATGGACCTTTAATTTGAAACCTAACTTAGTAGATCTAAGAATAAAATCAATCTAAAATCCTAAACTATTAATACACACATATATATATGAATGGTGAGTTTATACCTCTTCCAAAAGCTTTCCTTGAGTTTCAAAAATAGCTTTTATTGACCTTGATTCTTCCTCTTCTTCCTCCTCTTTCCTTCTCTCTTTTCTTTTCTCTTTTTCTCCCTCTTCTCTTTTCTCTTTCGTGAGTGTGAGTGTGAGTGTGGTTGAGTGAGGGTGTGGCTGTGTTTTGACTAAGGTGCATATGGGAAATGATCCCATGTGGTTCGTCCTTTCTTTAATCTTGTATTCCTTTTTATTTTCCCGTTTTTACTACTACCGTTCGAGCGCTCTTTTTTGGCGTTCGAACGCTAAGAAGGATTTTGGCTTGGTAGGGTTCAAACATCCTACTTATAGTTCGATACGTGCGAGAGCTTGAAATTTGATTTTTGGCCTTAGCGTTCGAACTCTCATATGGGCGTTCGAACTCCTAGAGTAAAACTAGGCAAAAATTACAAGTTTAAAGCTTTAAATAAATTCTAACTTACATTTGGTTTCTTTGACCACTAACTTCCTATAATCCACTTTGATTATCATTCACGGCGTAATTCACGGGGTTAATGGAGTTTAAGGATTCGGGGTGTTACATTTCATCTCAAATTGACGATGAAGGAATTCTTTGAGCTCAGAGATTCCATGACATCATCTCTGGTAATCATATCATCCACATAGAGAATAAGGAGAACAATGCCATGAGCAGACTGATGAGTAAAGAGAGTAGAGTCATAGACACTAGCAGAGAAGGCAAGATCACAGATGGTAGAACTAAAATTGGCATACCAGGCAAGTGTAGTTTGCTTAAGACCATAAAAGCACGACAAAGCCGACACACTTGATCTAAGGAGGACGAAGAACCAGGAGGTAGCTGCATATAAACTTTCTCAGTAAGATCACCATTGAAAAAAACGTTCTTAACATCCATTTGACGTAGGGACCAACCACGAGCAGCAACAACAGCTATAAGACTCCTGACAGAGGTAAGTCTAGCAACGGGAGCAAATGTCTCCTCATAGTCAATACCATACTCCTGAGTAAAGTCCTTAGCAACCAAACAGGCTTTGTATCGCTCCATAGTACCATCAGATCGATTCTTGATCTTATAAACCCAGCGATACCCAATAATAGATTTGCTAGGAGGAAGATCAATAAGGTCCCAAGTGTGCATCTTATCAAAAGCATATAATTCCTCAGTCATAGTTTGCTGCCAAAGAGGGTTAGCACTTGCCTCAGAATAAGAACTAGGCTCATATTGGGCCTAAACAGTGGAAAAACAATGATAGTCTCAAAGATGAGAAGGAACTTCCCTTATCCGAGTGGAACGGCAGACAAGAAGATCACTAGGTGGATGAACAAGAGGTGCAACTAGAGGAGCAGGATTAGTGGACGAGGACTCCACAGGATAGACAATAATCGGTGGCGCCACATGGAGAGTATCATCAGGAAGGACAACAGGAACATCAACATCCTC
>BRYF01000013.1:13497500-13515000 GCA_030159135.1 Actinidia polygama
ATTCAAACTTATTCAATAGTTGCAACGCACAACTATTAATATATTAAAGGAAAATAATTTTTGCACTCTATTTTTTTTTATTTTTGCATTTTATTTTTTGTTTTTATTAGATAAAAATTATAAATAATTTAGAGTGCATAAATAAAAAATAGAATGTAGAAATCAAAATTGGAGTGCAGAAATTATTTTTTTATATTAAAATATCAAATTGGTTAGTAGATAAATATTAGGTTGGTTTACTTTACTTATTTCCTTTATATAATTGAAATAACATGTATCAAAACAATGGTTTTTGAAATATCAATAGGTAACTATATGATTGAAATTTCAAATCAGTGAGAGATGAAAAACAATATTACCAGACACATAAAAAGTTATATAATTATACTAGTAATTGCCCGTGCCCACGGGCACTACGTAAAAAAAAAAAAAAGACCACCTCTTAGGCGTACTCGTTAGAGTTTTACATTATAAAAAACAGATAAAATATAAACGTCAAATAAAAGATACATTACATGCATATACGAAAAAATACATTACTACAAAATGGAGAACAAATTAAAAGCTATAATCATTTTGAAAAAAAAATTGTTAGTTTGAGAGAAATGAGAAAAAAAGAAATAGGTGTTTAAGTTTTTTTTGTGAGGTCTCATTAAAAAATAATCTAATGGATAAAAAAATATACCCAACTTTAGAGTTTTTTTGTTCATTAGATAAGAATATATGTGAGTCTCACACATTAGAGAAGAATGAAGTGATAATTTTTTTTTTTTAAAAATAATCTCAAATGAAATTTCAATCGTTGAATTAACTCAAATGGATATCAACCGTCGTTAGCGAAAAATAAATTTAAAATTTAAAATGAGTTATGATTTATATTATAGATGGTACACTGTTATATGTCTTTGGATTCTCTGTTTAAGAAGGTGCAATAATTGCAATAAGTTACATGCAGACTATGGAGTTGAACTCATATATGCTCAACCACTCCTTTTCACTTAACTTTTTTCGCATGGGCCCCTAAAACGTCAAATCCCAATCAAAACTTGGTAAAAGTACATGTAGGAAGAAAAGCATTTTAGGATCCCATTTTTGACGATTAATTACACTTTTCTCCATTAAAGTATTTACCATTTCTTACTTTAGTAAATAAATAAATAACTTTACCACACCGGCCCTTCGCTTACTGAATTGATTGCAATCAAGCCCGATCACGAGTCTCTAACAAAAGTGATATGTGGCACCTACATGATACGAATGTAGAATTCAGACCTACACCCACTTTTCGAAACCCATATCCAACTCATTTCTGAAAACCCACAACTTAATCTTAAACCTAATCCTCAACTTTTCTAAAATCTATTCCTAATCCAAACACTCAACCTTCCCAGCCCTAATCCTCCACCTCCTCCCCTACGCTTGCCACTATCAGGACTACCTCCACACAACCATAACCATCATCGTAAATAGTTGAAGGAGATGGGTGTTAGAGTGGAGGATAGATTTTACAATGGGGTTTTGTGACGAGGGTTTCACAGTAGGAAGTTTGAGGGTGAGGGTGAGGGTGAGGGTGGGGGTTAGAAATATTGTGACTAGTCCTATCTATGGAGTCAACATATGATATGTTTTTTTAGGACTTATAACTAGGCGGCTTTTCTAAAATTTGGACTTGTTATCTATAATTTTAGGCAACTTGAAATTAACAAAAATGGCTAAAGATTATAATTGGTTGATCCAGTGATTATATATGAGTAAAATGAACCTTTTCTCCTTAAGAATGATTTTTTAAGAAAAATAAAAATTATTTATTTTTGAGCCATGACACTCACAGGGCTACCATGGGAGATGGGTTAAGATTTTTGATCTATAAGATGGTGCCACATGCCATTTACGTGGCATCCATGTGGTATTTATTTGGCATTTTTCATCACTAGATTAGAAGTTTGTTGCCTATTGGGTTTGACTGCAACCGATTACATAGGTTAACAATTCATATGGCAAATTTATTTGTTTAAGGGCTAAATTGAGACTCAATTGATACTTTAAGAGAGAAGATTGTAAGTAATCATTTTTATTATGACACCAAAGAAAATTACAAAACCAAATCTACTTGTGTATCCTACCTGACCACACACACCCGAGCTCATTGTATTTTGTTTTCTGTTTTATTTGTACATGTAAATTTGCTGCATGTTGTGGGGCCCAAAGTCAGAGAAGTCTTAATCTCACAAGTAGAAATTCTTCGGCCAAACTAAAAAGACAAAACAATAATGAAACCACATGCGAAAAAAATTCAAAAACAATATGGGCCCACTTGAATCAATAATGACCAATTCAAATTGAAATTGAAAAAAAAAGTTACATAGAACATAGAAAAGATCTCAAACGAAATACAAACAATTGAAATTGAAAAAGCTCTTCATCCTCACACCAACCACCACTCCACACTTCACTATCTCGAGGAATAGAAATGCTGATAGGACTTAAACGATAATAATACTCATCATACCTAGAAAAATTATCTTATGGCCCCATACCATGTTCAGGTAAATTCTCAAGTAAAAATTCTAGATAAACAGTATTTTCGAATGGGCTTAAAACTCTGAGCTAGCCAAGGGCACGTGAGTGTGCGAGATGAAGATGAGCTCATATATGAGCCCGGCAATCCCACCGCCGATGAGAGGCCCGGCCCAGTAGACCCAGTGGTTGGTCCAGTCCCAGCTGACCAAGGCCGGTCCAAATGAGACCGCGGGGTTCATGGATGCACCGTCGAAGGCACCACCAGCAAGAATGTTAGCTCCCACAATAAAACCAATTGCAATGGGTGCAATAATTCCGACATTGCCCTTGGATCTCGAGTCGATGGCGGTTGCGTACACTGTGTAGACTAGCCCGAAGGTCATCACGATCTCTAGCACGAAGGCGTTCCACACAGATACACCGGATGATATAGAGAATGCAGAGGTTGTCTGCACAGAGTTTTGTCGCGGGGTTAGAAAATATGCAACATAATTGTACATTTTCTTGGCAATCGAATTATATAAAATGAATGCTTATCAAAAGAATTAGTACAAAATAATTAGGTGTTTCTTTGAATTAGGAATCTTCTATTATTTGACGTGACACACTTATAATGAATGGTTCAAAATATTGCATTTGCAACAACAATGACTTGATAAAATCGAGCACAATTGGCTTGGACATTCAATTATAAAAAATAAAAAAAAAACTATCTAACTTTGATAGAAAACTACCACCCTAACTACATAGTATATTTTAAAAATCAGGTTAAAGAAATAAATAAGACTAAGGCAATACAAAAGGGTATTTTAAAAAACTAACGGTAAAGTAACTGAAATAACGAACTCCATAACCACACTCACCAAGCCCCCAGTGGCGAACTTAAGGAGCAAGCAAGCCACAGTAGACCCAAGCAGCTGAGCAATCCAGTACAGAATACCTCGGAGGAGAGTGATATTGCCACCGATGAATGCTCCGAAAGTGACGGCCGGGTTGACGTGGCCGCCGGAGATGTTGGCCCCGACGGAGACCGCCACAAAGAGCCCGAAGGCGTGGGCTAGGGCGGCAGCCACGAGGCCGGCCGGGGTGGTGGAGCCATCGTTGGTCAGCTTGGAGAAGGCCATGCCGGAGCCCTCGCCGGCGAAGACGAAGATGAGTGTGGAAAAGAACTCCGCCAGCGCGGCCTTGAGGGCGTCCGGGTGGGTTGCCTCCTCGGGCCAGCCGACAGCGATTTCACGGAACGGCATGATGGTAGTTTGTTATTTGACCGTGGTAGTAGAAGGCGTGAGAGATTGAATTTTGTTACTTGGTGGGATTGTAGGTGGTTGAAGAGTGAGCTTTATGTTGGAAGAGGCGGGGTGTTGGGAACGTTCATAGCCGGTTTCCGGTGGCATTCCATTTTAAAAAATATACTCCTACACGAACTCCCCCTCCCCTCATTCCTAATTGATTATTTTATTGGGAGGGGTGAAAATAAGTATAGTTATGCTACATTTGTTCATCACATTTAACTACTATTTTACGTGTTAATTATTACATCTTAGGTTGCTCAATCACACATGTCCATGAAGCACGCGAGATTATGTGGTTGGTGCTAGTTAGGGATGGCAATGAGTGGAGTATATATGGGTTGAAGGACCTCCTTCATATTCGATATCTAAAATCCGTTTTCATTCTCATGTCTATACTTAATATCCAATCAGTATAGTTCAAAACTATCATACCTAAAATCAATCGGGTATTGGGTACTTTCAGGTATAGTATTCAATACTCAAATATATATAAAAAAAAAATCAAATTCTAATATCAAAATACAAATTCAATTTATTTATATAATATTGAATTCCAATCTACTTCATAGGAAAAAAAATATATCACATTCTTCATTCAAGCTAGTTCTTGCATCACATGTTACAAACAATTCTCAATCTAATTTATGCATTAATATTATTAGCATAAGGTGTATCTACCTATCTATCTATCTATAGTTGTAATTGTAGATATATTAAATCCATACACAATCAAAACTTAGCACTCCTCATACCATGCCTGCATGTAACAGGAGAAAATTTGGGTAATACCTCTATCTAAATGTCAGTTCGGCTTGATTCAATCGATTTTGGGTAAAATTGTCATTCCTAATTGTTACTATGCATTGTGACACATTAAGTGATATCTAAATGTGATATACAAATTAATGCGGGGACTATTACTCTAATAAAAAAAATGGATTTAATTTAATGTGACCAATTGATCATGTGTGAGAAACAGTGCTAAAAATCAGCAGTCCTCTTAGCAGTTTCAAAAAAAGTTGTGGGCGAGGAGTGGCCTTTGGGACCAATTATTGCCTGTGAAGACAGCTAGGCATTCACCTCCAAAATGCTAACAGAGTGACACGTGTACAATCAGATAGGATCCACGTCATGTGTTTGGGTTGTGATGTTGACACTAGGGAATGCTTTTTTGTCTCTGCATGCCACTCTTTGGTCTAGAATGAACATGCCTGTTGGAACGGTCCTCCTAAGATTTTTTCTTTCAATTTAATTGAGATCCGAAGCAAAGAATCAAACACTTGCGATCGTATCTAAAATAGGGGATGATCCGAGATTCTAACATTACAATAACTCAAATATATGTGACTTTTAGTTAAGAAGCTTTGACAACAACTCTAGAGATTGACGTGATGGTAGTTATTTAGTCACTAAGGTCCTATAAAATCTTTGGTATGAGATTTGATTTCTAATCTATGTTATTAATTCCTGTGTTGGGTCAGTTTATATAAAAATTTACCTCATTTATAAACGGTAGGATTAGAATACCAAATTAGTCGGTTCAGTGAGCCGAATACTAAGTTATCAAATAAATAAATAAATTGACATGTAATTTAAATTGTGTTAGAGCATCTCTATTGCACATACCGGTGGATGTGTTAGCGTAATATGTTAGTTAGTTAGTATATTAAAATATATTTTTTGTCGTCCTTTAAATATGTTAAGAAAGTTGCTAAAGTTGTCCGTTGTTAAACGTGTTTACTAGCTACCGCTAACATATTAACAAACTTTTGTAGGCCCCAACTTATTAAACAAGCATAAATGTCAATTTTAAAACTCATTTTCATCTGTCAATCTAATATAATGGGTATTTAGCTAGTTGGTTAACTAGTGCAACGGAGGTGAGTGTTTACTGGCTAGCAAAATAGTTAACAAATTAAATTGAGTTCTACTTTTATTTATATGGATAATTTAACACATATAATTTTAACTTTTGCAACGGAGATGCTCTATAAGTTTCTAACAATCAAAAAACATAAATGATATGAAAATTTTCATTAACAAAATAGATGAATAATAAAAACATTTTAGCACAATAGTAACTTATACTTAAGTAAATAATATAAGATTTTTTTGGATTCCAGGGGTGCAATGGTCCCTTTACGTCCTCTTTGAATTCATTCCTATATATCACATATAATGACACGATTTTATTTTATTTTATTTTGTTTGGTTCGTTGTAGCATCTCGTCCCGCATTAAAAGTCTACATGATAATGTTTGATATATTTAAAAGTCTAAAATTAAATTGAGCTTAAGAAACTTGATTAGATCATCCAAACTACTTGATCAAATGGAATTACTTAAATCGTTACCGTGAGCACCGCAAATTATAGTTGTAGCACTTGTAATATGTTAGTTAGCTCAAAATAATCTAATAATTTATCCTTGAGCAGTAGATAACATTGTAAATTAGAATGCCATTTCTTTATATATTCAAATTCTTTAAAAATATTTTTAAAATTAATACCTGATCCGCAAACCATCCTTAGTATTCTCGATATTATGATTTTAAGTTGCTTTACGTCACTTTCTTAAACTAATTAATTAATAGTAATTAACTTTTCAAAGAGTAAAAAGGAGTGTAGTAAAATACGAATCAAAGGTGACAGGAGTCACGGGAACAAAAACCTTGGGAGTTGGGAGAAATAATGGTTAGAATTTTATTTTTTACTTTTTTCTTGGATCCTTTCATTAATCCAAATTTTATTTTATTTTTTTCACTTGCAAAGGATTTCCAATTCTCCCTGTTGGGCATTGCATTGGGTATTCCCGCTCAATAGGTTTCTCTTTCTTTGGTTGGGATTTTTTCTCTCCACTTTTGTCATCAACTACATTAACTCAATGGGTCAAAATAAAAACTTGTTAAAACATTTGTTTAATATTGATTGGGTGTTGAATGTGTTCTTCGTTTAATGACGTAAGCTTTTGAGCTGGTTATAAAATTTTATAGAAACTAACTTATATTGGCAAGACAAAATAAAATCATATCCTTGCCAACATTAGTTTATTGGCTAGAGTTTTAAAAAGATTCCTTCCACTAAAACTCGAACTATATAGAAACCAACTATAGTTGCAAAAAAGTGTCAAATAGTTTTGGCAAAACAAAACTTGTCAAGTCTGCAAAAGTCACATCTTAATCACGAGTATTTTTAAAGAGCGAATTCAATGATTAAAAATTAATGAGAACACGATCTTGCTAAAATAGTATTGCATTATTAGAACAATACGGTCATTTTTTGACTCTTAATTCTATAGATAGGCCAGCAAAAAGTTGGCATTACCAAATTACGTCTAATCAGTGGAGATACTCTAATACATAATTGGATTGACTAGCAAGTGGATATGTTGTTGTGGGTAGTTTGTGGTCGATAGGAATGAGCTGATGGGCATGTCCTACCCAACTTCATACATATGCATGTGATTGCAAAATATAATAATATTCTCTTTTGGAACATTCTAGTTGGTTTGGGATCGGTGTAATATCCTTGGGTACAATTCCCAACTGTGAGCACATAATGGAGCTCATTTTGAATCCATTTTTGTGATCAGAATTATTCATATTGTAGAGTTTGCCGATTAGATTAGGCTTGAAAAAATTCAAATTGATCGGAGATTAATAGCCACCTGATCAGATCGCATTTGTCTTAAAAAAAACATACGATTTGAGATTAAACTGTCCAATCATGCGCCTATCAATATTCGATCAAATTGATATTTAGCATGAACTAGGTACTTAACCACCCTTGCTGAATGAAATGTTTTCGATGATGTCGTTGAATTCGAAATGTGCCTCACATCGTGTTCACAGCTTTGGTGTGTGCCCATAGTTACATCAGTCACCCAGATCCACATTGTTCATACTGCTACTACTACTACTACTACCAAGATGGCTCTGCTTTGTGATTGGTGACAACTCTACAACGAAAAGTAAGGTAAGGATCATCACATGATTGGTTGGCCACTTGTCTCCTAAACCAATTCATTTTGACAAAAAACAAATGTCTGACAACTTATGGGAGTTTATTACTGTTAAATACATCAATCATTAAGGAATTCAAACGAGCCTTTACGACCTTCTCGAGTATATATAATGCTTGTTGTTGCTATAATTTAGTTATTTTCAAACCAAAAAAAAAAAAATGCTCATTTTTCAACCTAAGAGTTATCTCAAACCACAATTTGGTCCTTTCACTTCTAGTTGTGCCAATCAAAACCCTATCTAAGCCTTGTAGGCTATAGCTTCCGTAATGTAGCAATTTTCACTCCTCCATCTCATAGAATTTGATTTGTCAAATTGAACTTTTACGAATAATCTGAAATCGAGAGAAACTTGACGAGTTTAAGTCGCACCAAATTTAGGTCAAACAAATCTACCCCGGTTTTGACACCATAATTAGAGATACAATGCATAAAGTACATTTCGATGTCAAGTGTAAGGGAGGTAAGTATATAATTTGCCCTAAATATTTAATGGAATGTTACACACACAAAAAAAAAAAAAAAAAAAAAGCCTGTCCAGGTGAGTTGAAAATCACATGAGATGCAAGGAAGACCCTTTGAAGCTTGAAGCAACTCCATAACATCCTCAATAAACAAAAAGACCCAACCCATCTCATTTTATTTTGACTATTAATGAAGTTCTCAAAAATAATAAAATATCCCATGGGCAGCATATCCCGTCTTCAGTGTCCTTCAATGATCGTATCTGAGTCATGTTTCAGCTTCAAACGGATCCTTTTGTTGGTGGTTCAAAGCACAGAAAATAATAAAGCCACATAGTAATCAAAATGACCCAACTCCAAAACTTGTAACCGATTCATTGATGAAAGGACATATTCAAAAAAATTACCATTCTTTAACCATAGGCTCCAAAAATGTTGCATCCGATGATATGGTTCAAAAAATTGTCTTGCAGGTTCTGCTGAATGGATCCACAACAAAGGGCTGAGCGGATGATTAGGGTCCACAACCTCGATGACTCCAGAACATGACAGGTAAACTTCTCAAAGAAAAGCAAAACAAAATAGGAACCAGAAAGAAGGATCCTGAGACAAAAGAAACAAAACCATAGATAAAAGACATCGAGAATAAATGCGCCACCAAACAAGCCTTAATATGCTGAAACTAGCCCAACTCTTGGTCTCAATAAATATGTATGTGGATGTCCTCCAAGATGCGCTCGCTTTCATTAGGCTGTTTGCATGTGCTGTGCCTCTAACAAGTGAATATTCCTGCACATTGCGAATAATCTCGTCTTGGAGTAAGGATTTCAAGGAATGGTTGAAGCAGTTGTGAGGAATTGCCTCTGCGAGAATACTTTCCATGGCCTATAAAAACATATATCCTAAATTACAAGACTCAATCAACGGCCAAAACCTTTTCAGGAAAACGCAATCAAACTGACAATTCATATCAATTAGGTTATAATAATGCTAATATTTCCAAATGTAAGTGAAACAAATACTTTTTCACAGCAATACTGGAAATAACATGGAAATTCAAAGGCATTATTAGCATGCTTTTTGGTAAAGCCTACAATATTATCTACCAAGCAACACCCACCTGTTACCAATATCCATTCTGATTGTGAAAGCCATAATTGTCTAAACGAGATGCAAATTATGTATAGTTTTATATTTTACTGAATTACGTATATTTCTGTCAATTCGAATATGTGAGATTTCTTCTCACAACCAGAGAAAGGTTAAAATATTTATAGAAAACACCCTATCTTGTAAGAACAAGATAGAAAACAATGTTCAGTACCAAAAAAAGTAATAGAAAATAAGTTCATTTATAAAAAGCACCCTATCTTGTGAGAATAAGATAGAAAACAATGCACAACAACAAAACAATACCATTACACAAATAAGGTTCTTAGAAATGAAGATCTGCATGCATTACCATTTACCACTTGATGCATATAAAATGCACCGTGAAGAAAAAGTATAATAATGATATTGCACCACAGCGCATTGTGATGTCCTCAATATTATTTATCCTCATTGCTACCCCAGTGCCTTCTTCTCCACCTCTCTGCAACCTTAGCCTCCGCGTCACCAACTACCAACAGGCACCACTCTACGCCCACCCTGCTGTAAGGACACCCACCCCCACAGCCACCATAGCTAACGCACATCAACCCGTCAACCCCTAATAGCTCTGCACCCTAAACCTACCAACTGCAATCAGAGGCGGCAACACCTTTTCCTAAGACTAACATACCCCCTCCCCCTCCCCTCAGTATCACTGAGTCCAACCACACATCAATCAGGATCAGTTCCAGACCAGCCAAAATATCCACAAGCCAACAATCAGGTGCCAGTTCGCTATTTTTTCCAGCATATTTTCAAATTATTTCCTCTATGTTGAGGGAGAGGAGAAGGGGAGTAATGAGAAAACAGGGACTTTCCAAGGAAGGGAGGAGGTAGGTCAGAGAGAAAGGGTGTTTGGAGGTACATAAATTGTAGAGACATGAGGTGGGGTGAGAAGAGGGATAGCACCAAGAGAGGTTGTTAGAATACAAGTCCCAAATTGCTAAGGTGTTGAATGGGTTGTGACTTAATATAATGTTGAGACGTCTCTACCTGATGGCTTAAGCTTTTGGTTGGATACAAAGTTTTACATGGAATCAGAAACAAGTTGGTACGCAATCCCACGCAATGCGACAGCTCTAAAAACAAGCTTGCTGGCACAATGTCAAATGCAATAAAAGATGTAATGAAACCCTTCCTAACAACAATTGGTTTTATGGGAGATGGTGGAATACGGTCCAATATTTGGTATCAAAGCCAGCCACTATGTTCAGTATCGGATCTAATGCAGCCTATCGAGAGCACTTGAATATAAGCTCTTGGGCATCCCCTTGCAAGGCGGTTTTCAAGAGAGTATCTTTTGGTATCAGAGCCAAATAACGAACCAATTGGTGTTAAGAAGGGCTCCACCATCTGTTTTATGGCATTTGACATAGCGCCTGCAAGCCGATTTTAGCGGACGCAGAGAGCAGCATTGTGTACCCAACAAAGGTTATGAGAAATGAAGAATACTGTGAAATGGAATGAACCAGGAAAATTAGGGTAGAGATTAGGACACCTCTCCCTTTTATATTAATTCCAAGACAAAACTAATTACATATAAGACCTTCAATAATAAATAAAAAAATATGACAAAAGTAAGCTAATATCCAGCAAGAGATTTTATCAGAGAGTTAGGTTATCTGAAAGAGAAATTGTAGAAAGGGGGATCAAACACATCAGTTAGGGAGTGCTGAACAAGATTAAAAATGGTTGCCTCCTGTTAGGTTAGAATTAGCAATGCAAATTTTCAGTTGCTGACATCAGCACAATCTTTTAAATTTACAACCAATTGACCAACGAAGGAGGCCACTTGTAAGACAACTGTAGACCTCAGGGAGGGAGGGATGTAACTCCTATTCCAAATATCTAAACCTCAAACTTCACAGACGTCAGTCTAATTTACCCAAGATTTAACTATTAGTGTATGGTATGCATTGGATAATGTATCCATGTATCCTACAACATTTTATGTCATTTATCGCAGCATGTTCATATGCTTATCGACATTATCATAAGATTCAACCAACAATATACTAGTTGGTTCCCCATTAGCAAAGCAATTGAGGGTCCCATGACTCCCATTGCAGTTAGAATACCTATTATTTTTTGTTACAACACTTGCTTTGATGAAAAGAATGAGAAACTCGTAAAAAGGCATAACGTTGGTTTAAAATAAAAAGGAAAGTACAAACGAAACCAAATAATTCTAACAATGGCCTCGAAATTGTAAAATAAATTAATTGCATTAGGAAAATATTTTAATTTGAGATGTCTTGGTAACATTGAGACCTATAACAAATATTATAAGAAACTTTCACTTTCTTTTTGTTTAAGTGATGAACTTTTATTTATTATGCTTCTCATGAAATAGACAATTTTATTAAAAAAAAAAAAAAAAAGAACAAACATTTGATGGCAGCATTAGGTACTATTCTCATAAACAAGTTGTATTGTGCCATTTGTGATATCGAAAAATAAACTCCTTTTCTAAGTTAACATTTTGGGATACTAATTGCCTCGTTAAAAATGTATTTCCCCCTTTAACGTATTGCCCCCTACAGCCATCTAAGCAACTTTCATGAACTTCCTAGAAGCCCCTTAATTGCACAATATTGGAGTTGATCATGTTGCCAGAATTATTTTCTCCTGGAATGCCTTGACTTTTAAGGTGTCCTTAGAAGGCTTGCCTTTGCATTGGGATTATTACACAATATTGGAGTTGATTGTGTAGCCAGAATTATTTATCCAGGAATGCCTTGACTTTTAAGTGTCCTTAGCTCAATCTTCTCCAGAGCAGATTACTTGGAGAGTGGCATATATTCATGCTATGAAGCTTTTCTGTCTCTATGGTTAATGGGTATAATAAACCAGTGGATAGGAGAATCCTTCAGAGTGAATTGAGATCTATGCATGGGTTTTTTGGAGGGTGAGGCTTGGTTGTTTCGGGATTTAACCTCTCTTAGAAAGTATAAAGAGAGGCTAGATGTGGAAATTTCTGATTCTGCATAGCAGCATGCAGCATTGTTTTCCAGATTCTGAGGCTGTGTTTTCAGCTCACGGGATATCTGATGCTGAGGTAAGTAGGAAGAAACCCATTAAAAATTTCAACTTTTGGATGAATAACACAAAATTCACGACTTTGCCAGGTTCCTGGTCCCAAGAGATTGTAGGCTCCCCCATGCTGAGGTTGAACCTAAAGTTAAAGAGGTTGAAACCTATCCTAAAAGGCCTTTAATAAAGAGTAATAGTCTAATACAGTGATATCAGTAAGAGGTTTTTTGAAGCTAAATCTGAAGATTCAGAACTGAAAAGGCTGCAGGAGGTTCGTTTTAATCAACCTTGAATATTCAAGGTTTATGTACG
This sequence comes from Actinidia polygama, assembly GCA_030159135.1. NCBI lineage: Eukaryota > Viridiplantae > Streptophyta > Magnoliopsida > Ericales > Actinidiaceae > Actinidia > Actinidia polygama. The sequence goes on from BRYF01000013.1 coordinate 13,510,293, forward strand.
TGGAGTTGAGCAAGGCCAAAGAAGTCTTTAAGACATAGTTGCACGAAGCGGGAGCGGGAGTGGGAGCGGGGATACATAGAAGCTCCTAGTTTGGGAGCGCCGAGAGGAGCGTGTAGGAAAAATTTATAAAATATAAATATATGATATAAAGAAAAAAATTTATAAATTTATAAATATTTTTTATATAGTTAAATTCTATTTTACTTAGCTTCCAAAATACTATTTTTTATTTATTGTAATGATTGTACATATGGAGGAGATTGTGAGAGCAATTAAAAAAAATGGGCCTGTTAGAAATGGATCCAATACCACACGGTCCGCTGAATTAAAAAAAAGATTATTTTAATGGGCTTGTGAGAGCAATTACCAAGTCAAGTGGGCCTGTTACAAATGGGTCCAATCTCAGTTATGGTTTCATTAAAAAAAATAAATTAATGGGCTTGTGAGAGCAATTATCAAGTCAAGTGGGCTGTTTCAAATGGGCCTGTTATAAATAAAAGCAACAAGTCAAGTGGGCTATTACAAATGGGCCTGTTAGAAATAAAAGCAATACCACACACAGTCCACACCAAATCGCAGCTTCGCTCATTCCGATTTGTTCCGGTAAGCTCCCATCTTCCTTAGGATCGCGCTCTTCTGTCGTTAGGATCGCGCTCCAGTCACGAATTTGACTTTGGAGCGCAAATTCGCGCTCCTGTGATGGAAGCGTGGCCTGTGTGGACGATCCCTGCAACTAAGCTTTAAGAGGCAAAAATCTAGAGTGAATTGGGTTGGCCCTTAGGGATCAGAATACTATTTTTTTTTCAGAAGAACATGGCTAGCAACAGGATAAGGAATGAGCTTTTATCTAATTGCGATGAACATGGAAGTAACTTGAAGATCCTGCTGCCCTAAAGGAGGTTGCAGGGTTTTACAGGAAATTATTGGGGAACTAAGTTTGCCAAGGACTCTACAACTGCTGAGGGAGATTGTTACTTCTAAAGTGCTTGCTGAATACAAGATGAAGTTTTAATTCAACAAGTCACTTCAGAAGAGTTAGGAAGGCAGTTTTTTCTGTTACAGGAGACAAAGCTCATGGTCTAGATGGCTTCAATGCTTCTTGTTAAAAGTGTTAGTCCCGCAGCGTTTACTTAAGCCACTCAAGCTTAGCATATATAATCTAGAGGCTACTACACCTATTGCTAATTGGTTTTAGGTTGGAACCCCTCAATCCTAACACTTCTTTTTATCATTAGAACCGGGATCAAATGTGGCCTGATCTGGTTATGGCTGTTCACTCTTTTTCTACTTGTTTTTTGCTTACTGCTGGCCCCACACTCATCTCTAAGACCCGTTGCCCCTGAGGGTTATTGACCAATTGCCTGTTGCGATGCGCCTTACAAAAGTGTCGCTATAATTCTAGCTACAAGTCTATAACCTATTTGGCCTTCCATTATTAATCTTTGTTAGACAACATTTATCAAAGGTAGGGAAATTGCTACTAACATCTTTTAATGCATGAATTGGTTCAAAATTATCATAGAAATGAACCCCTCACCCCCACCACACCACCCCAACCCCGGCTAGATGCACTATTAAGATTGATTTGATGAAAGCTTATGGGTAAGTTGATTGGACTTTCTCGTTTGACATAATGGAGGCTATGGAGTTCCCACTTCCCACACTTGGGCATCCAATGAACTAATCAGTGTGTTTCATCGGTAAGGTATTCTGCTGTCTTGAATGGAGAAATGGAGGGATTCTTCCAGCGCGAAATAGAGTTAAAACAAGGGGACCCAATATCTCCTTACCTCTTTTTGATGGTCATGGATGGCTTTTATGCAATTTTGCAGCATAAAATTGATCACAGCAATTTTACGTACCACCCAAAGTGTAAGGTTTAAAATTTGAGCTACTTCGCCTTTGCTGATAATTTGTTTCTGCTATGTGATGCAATTATTCATTTATCACTATCAAGTCTGCTTTAGAGGAAGTCCGTTATTTTTCTGGCCATCATCCTAATATTCAGAAAAGAGCCATCGTTTTCTTTGGGGTGAACAATTATTTTAAAGATGTCTTGATGATTATCTTGCCCATTCCTCAGGTCTATCGGTGTTTCCTATTCATCCCTCTGAAGATTTTTAAGGAAATAGAACGTTTATTGGGATACTCTCTAGTCTACCTCTGAAATGAAGAAAACTAGGGCAAAGGTCCAACGTTTACATGGTAATGAAGGGGGGTTGCAGTTTAAGCCTCTCAAGAAGTGGAGTAAGGCTATAAGAGCAGTTTAAGCCTCTCAAGAAGTGGAGTAAGGCTACTATGCTCAGACATCTATGGGCCATAAGTAAAAAGATAGACTCCTTATGGGCTAAATGGATACACACGTAACAAAACACCAGAATCTGTAGTAGCATATGGCTCTCCCTCATGACTTCTCCTGAACTGTTTGAAAAATTTTTAAGCTCACAACTTTGGGACAGCCTATGATAACACATCATTGGAGATGGTCAAGACCCTTTTGTGTGGTTTTATAACTGGCACCACCTTGAACCCTTGTAGTTTTTAATTTGGGAAGAACTTTATCGGCTAAAGTTTCAGATATTATTCATAACGGGTACCGGAAGTGGTGTAAAAAGAGAACTAGATTTATTCAGAAGATTACGGCATCTACTCCTGCAATCAGGTCCACTAAGTCTAAACTTGGGGTGCTGTGAGACAAGTTGGGGCAAAAGTTCCATGTATACGATTGTTTGGTTTAATCAGTATGTACCTGAATGGGCATTTTATCGCTGTGTTGCTTGAGAAGATTAGCTACAAAAGATAGGCTTCAGGAGTGGGACACTGATTTGGATCCTCTTTGTGTGCTCTGTAATCAGGAGGAGGAATCTCGTGACCACTTATTTTTTGGGTTCACTTTCTCTAGCCGTAAATGGACTAATCTTCCAAGGAAGAGTCGGATTAGTAGAAGTGCTAGTCAGTGGACCAATTAGCTTGAATGGGCAGTTTTACATTTTTGCAGGGACTCTTTTAAGACCATGTGTGGAGGAGGAGAAATGCTAGAGTATTCATTCATAAGGCCAGAGATCCCAGGATGCATTGAAGAAGGCATCAGGGGATAGAGTTTGTTCGTGGCCAATGGTGGACAACACCCAATCCAACAGGCTACTACACCCGATCCAACAAGCTACTAAGCCTGAATTGGAACATCTCCACCAGAATTCTTAAGAATCATACGTCCAGATGAGTTAATCCCTCATTGATATCCTTGTTTTGCTTGGGTGCTTTCACCTGTTTTGTTGTTTTGTTGACTGTTTGTTTTTCTTCTCCTATGTTCTGGAGAGAATAGTGCTGCTTAGGGTATGCCCCTGATTTTTGTAGTTTTACTGGTTTTTGCAATAAAATCTCAAGGAAAATAGTCACATTTTTTGCTTTTCTTCTATTTTTTTTAACTGCAAAGTTGTGGCTGCAAAAGCTGTCTCGTTTGACATACTAAAAATAGGTTGTTTTTAAGGCCAACACACGTTCAAAGTACTTAATTGAGTTAACTCTTTTTTTCTGTTTTTTTTCTTATTGAATTACTATTTTGCTTCCATAAAATAATTGATTGTATAGGAACACAGAGGAAACAAAAATAAATGATGAGACCATTTCAGTTATTTACCTAGTTATCATTGATTTAGGGTGTGGGGTCGTGGGCTATATTATGAAGAAAAGCTGGCTAAATAAGTCGAGCACACTTAAATTGAAAGCTGAGGTTTTTAGACATCCCAAAATGACCTATGGATTAGCCTTCTAAAAGAACATAAAGAAAACGATAATATTATGCAAACTAACAAGTCTTACAAACTCGTAGGTTCTGCTTTAAATCCCAAAGTTTCATCTATGCATATCACTGGCTAAGAAAGTTTGTAAAGCTTGTTAGTTTGTGTGAAGCATTTTGCAAAATAAAAGAGGGAACAACATCCAAAATCTGCAACTAACAGCAATCAACCATGTGGACAAATCTAGAATAGCATATCTGTGGCTCTTAAAGGAGCAAGAGGCACAAAAACATAACCACCACAATGGGTTGTGTTAGAAGTGTTAATCCCGCATTACTTACTTAATCCACCTAAGCTTAATATATATAATCTAGAGGCCACTCCACCTATTACCAATTAGTTTTAGGTTGGACCCCTTGATCCTCTCTAACAAGTTGTAATATTGGATGGAATAGGGGGTATTTGGGAAAACTTAGGCATTGATTGGGGGGATTTTTGGCATGCCATGCATTCGAAACATACAAGAGCTAAGGCTCTTTTATCTATGTTTATAGATACACATTGGTGATTTACCTTAAACGCATCAAATAATATGATATGTATAGTGCATTGTAAGATACTAACAACAATGGCATACATAAAGTGAATTCAGAACGAGTATGAGGGCATGAAAAATAAAAAACACATACCTTGAAACCACACGTTCTGCAACTCAGACATGAACCATCTAGAAGTCCAATTGATAGCTGTATGATAAGCAGCAGAGATGAGATCTATGTCTAATTGATGAAGAGAGTAAATATCAGTTCTTACTAGTTGAAATAAGCCAATGATACTTGCTGCCTAGCGAGGATGAACATTGACTAATTCTCTTTATCCTTTGACTTCATCTCACCAATCCCCAACAGCACCATAAAGTTAACCCACGAAAATCCTTAGCCTGCACGTATTAAACTAAGATATAAACA